>JANRGW010037368.1:0-19976 GCA_024733675.1 Psilopsiagon aymara
GTGTTCAAGGCCAGGTTGGACAGAGCCTTGGGTGGCATGGTTTAGTGGGAGGTGTCCCTGCCCATGGCAGGGGGGTTTGGAAATAGATGATCTTAAGGTCCTTCCCAACCCTAACTATTCTATGATTCTGTGACTGCTAAGGAACTGGCATAGCAGAGCTGTGAAGTGCTCATGTACATTTGCAGAGGGTCTTGTGTGGTAAAATATGCTGTGTTCATCTGAAAATTAGAATCTCCCATTTTGCCCTTCAGCATGATTTCTCATGATGATCATTTTAAGATCATCTGAGAGACATTGATACAATTTCTGCCCATGTAATCATGAAACATGAAAGATCTCTATGGGGTTTGACCCAGGTACCTGCCACCAAGGAGCAGTCTGCTTTTTACAAGAGAGGAAAATCAATGAAGTATAACCTTGAATATCATAATAGTCTTGTGTGTGTATGAGGAATCCATTAAGTCCTATCTGGCCCCTAGATTTTGTCCGCTTTTGTGGTGATTAAGAGAGGCCCTTAATCCTTAGTAAATTTTACAGAGAAAGAGCTTAGGATATTGCCAAATTCTGGTATGTACTTTTCTTTACAGCTTAACAAGATTCATGTAAAATATTATCATTTACTTTCTTCTCTCTCAGTTGTTTTGGTTGTTGACCGTAGCAAGCTTTTTCCTTTTGGGCTTCTATTCTTGCTTGTCTCCTGTGAACAGACAGCAGAATTTTTTATGCCCTTGCAAAGATATATTATGTTGTGTTACCAATCACAGTGGGTGGAATAAAGAGAAGCCACATGACTGTGTCTTTATGGTCTGGAATAGATTAACATTTTTTAATGAAAAACATGAAACCAGGATTCTGTGTTGGTACACACTGTTCAGTGGGTTTAAAATATTCTATCCTTCCTTTTTTCTTAGAACTGAATCAGGTAGCAATCATAAAGCAAACCAAACCTGTATTTGAATATGCACCACACTCTGAAAGAGACATAAAAGCCTAAAAGAGCATTCAAAAGCAAATTGTAAAAGACTGCTAAAAATAGTTGAAAACAGTCAGTGGGATTACTCAAAACTGCTGCCATTCACAGCTTGTTCTGTAAAATAAGCTGCCATGGGTTTAAATTTAAACTAACGAGGCATGCTGCAAACTGTGGTAGAAAGTGAGCAGCCCAGCCTGCTACTCCTGTTTGGAGTTATCATTTTCAGAAGGGAGGTAAATCTATAACTTTCTGGCTTCCTAGTAAGCCCTGAATCCTTCCAGGCATCCTGGATGTAAACACAACAAAGTCAGATGTCCTTGACTGCAGAAGAAAAGAGGAACCAAAAGGGGGAACCAGGAACATGAACATGGAACAGAAAGTGTTGCGTATTTCTGCCAGTCAGCCATTTCTGTCAGTCATAAAATTCAAGTGATTGACTGCTTGTACCTGGGGCAGCTGGGGTTCCCAGACGGGCTCCTATTCATGCACCCATAAACTTTCTGACGACCCTGTGTAAAGCCCAGCATTGTTCCAAAAAATGTCACTGCTTATCTGCGATAGACCTGTTAGCCTAAAAGAGTGGTAACTCCAACAGAAATTTCTTATTATAGCCTGACAACAGCTTTTGTTGTAGTCTGACAATGTGCCTTGTGTATTATAAGCAGATTCCTGCAATGCACTGCTTGCCAGATCATAGAATTAAAATGTCAGCAGTTTTTACCTTGTGCATCATTTATTTGCACATCATGAACTTGTGCTTGTGCCTCATTACTAATAAGCTTCTTGTTAGCCATGAGACAGCCTAGCTTTGTGGATGCCATTTCTCAGAAGTTATTTTTTAGAGAGGTTATTTTTTTATGTACTTCTCTCCTGTGATGTCCTTTTCACTGTAAAATGGATTTCTGTCGCTTGCGTATGTGTTTCGCGAGGCATCAAACTAAATCTCTAAACTGTACGTTATAAAATTGCACTAAGAGCCTGATTCTCAATGATTGAAAAAGCAGTTGCAGTACAAGCATCTATTTCAGGATATTTATTTTTGGCGGTAAAATTACAGTTCATTTGGTTTCCTCATGATTGCTTTATATTCAAAGGTAACTTTATGACAATTTCTGGTTTAAATAACTCCATAGACATGTATCTGTAAGGATAATGATTATTCCTTTTCTCTGTGTAGAATGTAACTGTGATGCTGTTGGCTCAGTGGAGAATACATGTGGTCCTAGAGGTCAGTGTCTGTGCCACAGTAACTACGCTGGACATAGATGTGACCAGTGCGCTCTGGGTTATTACAGCTACCCCAGCTGCTTGCGTGAGTACAAGCCTTTTCTCCTTTTACTGTGTTTTCCCTTCTTATTTCTGCAGTAGAGAAGAAAAAATTTTCTCAAGTATTTTTCCACCTAAAACTACCTATGTAACCATGATGGTTTTGTTCCATCCAAAGCTGGCAACAATAACGCTGAAGATGTGGGCAGTGGCCAGGCTTCCTGGCAGGTACATACTCCTAGCAGGAGTAGGTAGTCCTCCCTAGCACATGATTGCTGTTCCTCTGCTAGTTGGATTAATGTGAGCATGGCAGTGTTTGCCATTGGTGAAGTTGGATCTCTCCTGAAATGTTTCATCTAAAGTTTAGGCCGGGCAATGGGCGTTTACCTTCATGAGATCTGTCTCACTTGGATGACAGAACATAAGCTGTTTTTCAACTGGCTTGAGCTTCTAACATTTGATACACTGTGCTGCAAACTCTTAAGTAAGTGCATTAGCATGTACTCTTGACATGTGCCGACATTTCACAGTAAATCCTGGTCTAGAGGGGCTTGACTTTACAAATCTTCCATGATATCAATGTGGATCATGTGGATCAGTTGATCAGGTACAGACTGTGTTTATAGGGATTTCACTTCAAGCAGGGGGGAACCTGCAGGCTCTGTCATTAAAATCAGCAAGCTACTTGATCATAATGAACAGGAGTGCGCTTTCCTAGAAATCAAAAGATTGTTAGTGCTGAAGAAGGGATGTATCTGGAATTCTGATATAACTGATCATCACAACCACAGCAAAAAATAATCTGGCAGATTTGTTTTCTCTCTTTAGGACACTGGCTACTACTTTGCTAAAATAATTGTCATTAACCATTTCTCCTTTAGACTCTATCTGCCCAAAGATGAGTTCCCTGGGCTTTTGCAGCATTGTTCTTTTTTGTGGCTTTATTCTTATTTGCTCCATGTGTGTAAATCATTGCATAGCTGAGACCTTACATTGGGGCCTGAAATTACAAGACTGTTGCATGGTGTATTTCAAAGCTTTTTCTGGCTTCCCCTGCTCTCAGATCCAAGGTGTGAGGGCGTACAGTTTCATATTCAAGATTTTGCCATCATATTTTTAACAGCAAGTCTAATGGTGGAATTTGCTCTGTGGCTTTCTATAACCGTAAGAAGATCAAGAAAGCAGAAATCCAAAACCAATCATGCTCTTAGGATGGGACAAAGAATTTAAGGGAGAGAGTTTTATTTAAGGGGGAGAGTTCCAGAAAATCTTACCTGTTTCTGCCAAGAACAGAGGAAGAACGCAATGTCAATGTGGTACATGTCACCTCAAACTCACAGGTTCCAAGCAGGGGTGAGGACCCTGTGAGTTACAGGAGAATCTTGTGAGCTATTTTTTGGAAAGAAAAAAGAACAAATAGACAAATAGAATTCAAAACCTCTGCAGTACTGAAGTTTTGGAAGGTTGTTGCTTGGTACCTGCAGGGTGAACTTCCCCACCACTGCCTATGTTTATTGTTCTGTAGCTTGTCAGTGCTCTCTTTACGGTTCCCAGCACTGCACATGTGAGCCCACATCCGGGCAGTTTGAGTGTCAAATGGGCAATGGTGTGACAGATGCCTTTCTGCAGCTGACGGTTTTCCCTACTGCGAAGGTAACGCTTCTGAGGGAAAATCCTACATTCTGATTTGAATCGCCCCATTTTTACTGCAGGGTTCTCCAGGGCAGTCTGTTGCATGCAAAATTTTATGGAAACTCCTTGAAGCATGGGGACAGAGAGAGATGCACCAGGAGCACATATTAGATGAGCTTATCTGCCATTCTGCATGTTATTTCATAAAGTAAATGCTGTAAGATTAAAGTATTTTTAGATGATGGCACAGGAGCTTTCAGAAAACATCTCTCGGTTCTGTGGGTTGGTGCACTATTTTTCCAAGTCACTACTTTGCATATCAAACCAAGTAGTCTAAACCAGGATAAATACACATTTGAAATATCATTATTAAAGGTTTCTGTTGGTCTAGAAGCTTAAATCATTTCAGTCCCTCCAAGGTAACCGTATTAAAACCCCCTTTCAAACTCACGCCTGCTACATTGTGCTTCTGCACTGCTAGATTCCACAGCTCTGTTTTCAAAAGATCTTTCACTGTATTTGTTTTTTAATTTCATAAAGGTGCCAACAGTGAATGCGATCCTTTGGGCAGCATTGGTTCTCATTCTGTAAGTATTCTCCTGTCACAGCTAACACTGTGTGTTGATAATTCATGTGCCTTTGCTGAACACATTCACTTCATTGCTCATGTCCTGAGGAGTGGAAATAAACTTTGTGTTTTGTTCTTTGATCATGCTAGTGCAATCAGCTGCTGAGGGTATTTTCTCCTCTTTTATATATAGAATATGCATACTGTTTATGTCTTACTGGTGTGCTAAAACTCTAATATATACAGTGCATGCATATAAGCCTGTGCATGTCCCACAGACCTTGTACATTTGGGTTGCAACAGGCCATTTCAGCATCAAATTATTCTTGAGAAAAATTATTTCTTTGTAACTGTTACTATTCCACTTTTATTGTTATTAATACAGTGATAGTTATTAATAATAGCATATTTAGCAGAAATCACGTTCATTGCTAAATGTGTAGCAATGAAAAGACCTAGAAGGTAAGTCTGACTGACGGAAGAGATATCTATGTAGGTTCATGTGTACAGCTAAGTGTGTTTTCCACCAATAAAGGAAAGAGTGAATTTGAAAAGGAATTATTATTTTTAAGTAAATTTGGTTTTTGAACTTTTTGAAAAGCAGTTAATACTTTGGAGCAGTCCTAATAAGGCTATAAAAGAATTGGAAAGTACATCTATTGAAACATTTAGAATAAATTAGGTGTGGAAAAAATGTGCAGTGTTGAACAATCCTGTGCTGACAGTATGAGACTGAAAAATCTCAGACTGAATCAGCCTCAGTTCCATGCATCTGTAGAAGTCAGTAAACTGCAGGAGCTGTTATTAATACTAGGATTTTCTTAGCACTAAAGACCAGTATGTTTATAGGAAACAAATGAAGCCATATTAACTCCTTTCTGTCATTAGGGCTATTGTCAATGTCTTCAGCATGTTGAAGGTCCTACCTGTAGTAAATGCAAACCACTATACTGGAACCTGGCCAAAGAAAACCCTGAGGGATGCACAGGTATAACTTCATGACATATTTCTTTGGGCTTATGGAATGTATTGAATTCTTTTGGAAGTCGTTGTTGTTCATTCATATGGAGAGTTGAACTGGTCTCAAAGTAGCACTGCAAAATAAAATGTGCAAGTTAGGCTGGGCACTGATTTTCATAAATTTCCTGAATGTTTCTGAAAAAAACCCCAACAATTTAAAATCCAAACTCAAGACTGCTTTTGTTAAATACACGTTAAAACATTTTAAACACACCAGTAAATCACACATACACCGAAGTCCTCTTTCTTTCCCTTTTTCTTTTTCCTCTCACCTTGTGCCAGTATCTGTCTGCTGTTCTGAACCTTCTACAGTAAAATCCACCTTGTGGCACTATGAATCAAAATGGCAGATTCAGGGTGGTGGGGTTTTTTGCCCGCAAAGTATCTTGGAAAGATGAAATGCAGATTGTCTTTTTTTCATCTGTGCAGCATGCCAGTGTGATGTGAGTGGAACACTAAGTGGAGTTGGAGAATGTCAGCAGGTAAAGTGAAATTAAAAGAAAGACATTAATGAAATTGATTTTTGTAAAGATAAATTGTTACGACATTTGGTAAGTTAGAAGACTTGGTAGCAATTATTGCTTTTACACAGAAAGTGGCTACTTTTATACAATGGAGAAGCAGTCTTATACAGAAGTTTTATACATCCTAGGGCTCCATGAAAGGTCTGAAAATTTCTCATCATCTTGAGTTTATATATTTTCTAGTCTGTTCTTTGAAGATGATATGTGAGAGAGGTTGAGGTTATATCCAGATTGTCTTTTGTGTGGAGATTAGAATATTTTTCTCTTTAGAATTAGATTGAATTTGTAATATTGAATGTTAAAATTCCCAAAAAGGTGCAGAAACACTTTTGATTAAATTGTCTGTTTTGCCTTTTTCCCCTTCCCCCCCTCCCCCTTCCCCCAGGAAAACGGGCATTGTTACTGCAAATCTAATGTTTGTGGAGATTCCTGTGACACTTGTGAAGCTGGTTATTATGCTCTCGAAAACAAGAATTATTTTGGCTGCAGAGGTAAGACATTTCCAGTAGCAGATTTGCACTTAGCAGAAAAGTCTATAGAATTCCCTAGGTTGTATTTTTAAAGTGTGAATGTATGTGTTGAATCACTTGTGCACGACTGAAGCTGTTATCTTACCAAGCAAGATAATTGACAATCACTCCTCCTCTCGTACCTTCTCCCAAGTTGTGGAGCCAGGGATGTTTGATTTTCCTCCAAGAGTTACTTGGAAGAGCAGTAGCTTTCTGTTTTGCTCAGCAGTTGTCTAAGGTCTGCTGCTACAGTAAGAACTTGAATATTACAACAGATAGTAGCTTGATGAGTGTTTTTGCAGGTATATTCATGCATTTCTTTAGTCCAGGCCTCAATGTGTTTTGAAGCAGGGCCAGATACAGCTGTGATGTGGAGAAAGTGGTTCTTCTTCTGAAGGATACATGCTTTGAATTGTGTTTTGAGTGATGCAGAGCTGCTGCACCAGTTCCCTTCCCTCCTTGTCCCCTTGCTGTAGATGTAGGTTTGTTAAAATCATTGAAAGCACTTTTACTGACTTCAGTGTGCTTCACATCTGTTTGGGGTTGATGCAAAAGATGTATTTTTAATGCATTGAAGTAATTTAATAATCGTTTAATATGTGCAAAGTTAAAAATAACAGGTACTGTATTTAACAGAGCTTTTATACCTAATGTCTAACCAAGGAGATAATGAATGGGATCTGGTTTCACAAAGGTGTCAAAGGATTATGGTGTCTTAGGAAACAGGAGGCTTTTACACTGTGACATAAGTACATGTTTAGGAACTTTCAGCCTTTCAATTCAGCTTGAAATTTTTAGCCTAGACAAAGCTGTTCCTTAGTACAATATGTTATACCTCCTTACTAGAGGTGTAACTTAGTTTGTGCCACAATTCCTGTTTCCTGTAGAAAATCATTCAGTATAGTTGTCCAGTATTGGTTAAAAGCAGGCATATGCTATTATATGAACACATGTTCTTGTCGTGTCCAATTTTTGTATGATAAATTAAAGGCTCTGAAAAATTATCATCATACAATTTTTTTAAGTTAGGGTTCTGGGTTTGTTTTGGTGTGGGGGATGTTGTTTGTTTGTTTTGTGTGTGTGTGTGTTTTTTAGAAGATTTATTCATCATGATGTTGTTGTAGAAATTCTGACTTACTAGCAAAACATTTGAATGACTGCTCTGCAGAGCTGTAGTCCTGCACTTAGTAATGTGGCATGGCTTATTGCTTGTGATTTGGGGTTTTTTTTAGTGCCTTTTGTCACATTCCAAGGTGAAAATAAAGCAAACAACCACAAACTTCAGAAGCCAGAAATAGTTGCAGCTCATGTATCATGTGTGTTAACGCATGTTTGAAAGAGTCTGAAGGGAGTCTGAAGGGCTCTGGAAGGGGGAAACAAATCATTAATAGCGTTTAATTAGTGGAAGCAAGGTGTGTTTTCTGATAACTTCTGTCACTTCTTTTCTGATGGGATATTTGGCTTCTGCTCTTTCCCCAACAGGCTGCCAGTGTGATGTTGGAGGATCCCTCAGCCCCGCATGTGCTGAGCCCTCGGGTGGCTGCCAGTGCAGGGCCCATGTCGTGGGGACAGCCTGTCAGGAGTGAGTCTGGCTGTAGCTCCTACTAGCTCCTGCTTAAGCATAGTTCTTTTGAAACTGCCCTCAAGTCACTTGCTTTTGTATTAGCTGTTGATATTAATTTTGCTGGGAAGTTTTCTTCTGATTTTTTAAACTTATTTCCTTAAATAACCAACACCAGTTGTGCAATAGTATTACATAGGCATCTATATGCTTATCAGGAGTTATATAATAAAACGTATGTAAGCTGTAAAAGCTTCTGGAAAGAGAACCCTCATTCACCCATCTTTATGAGCTGTCTTGAATTTACTAGCTGCTATCAGGATTCCTCAGTCATCAGTAGGTCACTTCCATTCTACTGCTTTGTGCTCTTAGATACAGATCATACAGCAATTGGTGACACTTTGTTGATTGTTTTTTTCTTTTTTCCTTGAAAGGCCCGAAAAAAACTATTTTTTCCCTGATCTGCACCACATGAAATTTGAGATTGAAGATGGTACTACTGTCAAGGGAAGGGAAATTCGTTTTGGCTATGATCCTCAGGAATTCCCTGGCTTCAGTTGGAGAGGATATGCTCAGATGTCATCTATACAAGTAAGCTGGTATTTTGCTTAAGGCTTTGGGGTGAAAACATAGGCGCATGGTATGTATGGCTCTATAGTACCGCTATGTGTGTGCAGGGTCATAGAAAAACTGGAAAAAAAGGACATGGTATCACTAAGCTGAACCCTTTAGCACCGTGTCACTGTTTAGTGTTGGTATTATTAGTACAGTCATTGCTTTTGTCAGTATTTGTTCTTCAGAAATATTCTTTAAGGGAGGGTTTTTTTGGGGGTTTCTTTATTTTTTGTGGGAGATACACATTTTGAGATGGGTGTAAAAAAAAGAACTAACAGCTTTAAAGTCTATAATACTAAGTGCAGAAGTTCTTGTCATGTCAAGGACAGTGGAAATAGCAAAAGGTTGATGCTTGGCTAAATAATTTGAATTACACAATTCCATGGCAGCCTGTATCCGCAAGGTTTTCAGGTACCATCACAGGGCTGTCTCTGAAGTCTTTTACACTTGCAAATTATATTGGGTGAAAAAGAGAAAGGTGCCGACTTTTGTTAGCAGTGATAACTGCATTTTACAGCAAACAGGAAAAGTTGTGATTCAGTAAAGGAAGCTGTGAGCAGGAGCATATTGGTAACATTCACTTTAGTCTCATGGCAGTCCACAAATAAACTAAGCAACAGCAGTTTATAAGTAAGTCACAGAAGGAAAGTCACAGGTAAGTATAAGAAGGGACCTGCCTGCCTTTGGCCTGAACTGCTGACCAAGTGAACCAGGATTTTAAAACAATAGATGGGAGCAATAAAAACGATTTTCTCACTCTTCTTAAAGGTAGTACTCTGATGTGATTGTGTCCAAGGATTAATGGATCACTGTAGGCTGAGATGCAAGCACATAATTATTGCGCAAGCATAGTGATTTCCTTTCTATTCTTCATTTTTCACTCTTTCCTCTTTGTTCTTTTTGTTGTTTGTTTTATTCTGGAGCTCATATTCGTTGGTTCTTCAGAACTGCTCCACTTTCATAAAGGAAAGCAACTGATATTCTCAGTTACTCAAGGATCTAACTGGAGGAAATTATGTTCTCCATTTAAAGGAACTTACCTAATTTCAACATAGTGTTTCTGTGTCTTGCAGGACCCTGAAATAATCCTCCTGACACTTATTTTGTAGGAGACAAATATTACCATATCTACCACACAAAAGGAAATTGTAACAGCTTTGTGTGAAAAGAAACTATTTCAATACAAAGAAAAATTCTTGAGGTGAAATAAACAAGCTGTGTGTGACATCAGTGGAGACTATTGTCAAGCTGCCAACATGAGTGTTTCATTATAGACTGAGCAGCTGACATTCAAGCTTAGATATTAAAGCACTATTCAGAGTTGCCTAAGTTTGTGACAGAGCTCAAAGAATAATTTCTCCCCACTCCCTGCCTTTGCTTGAGGCCAGGGACTGGCACCTCTTCCTCCCTCATTCCTCACATGTCTTCTTCCTCTCCCTTCACTGTGTCTTCTAGATTTTCCATCAAAGCTTAGAAACCATTCTGATGAATCTCCTGAAGCACGCTTTTTTATTTCGTTTGCCTTTTCTTTTTTGTTTATATCTATTTTTCAAGTGTTCCCTTGGTGTCGGTCTTACCCATGTATTATCTTTCAGAAGTCATCCTCTCCACTTAAAACAGCTCTTGTAAAACCTTTCCCCATTGCCCTTCTGCAATCACCTAGATTTTAGCTATCAAGTCTCTAGATCTCTCGACCCTGCCATCTGTGGTATGTCTATCTTTGCTTTCTGCTTTGAATTTCTATTAAGAAGGTGAAAGCATCTGGTGATGACAGAATTGAGGAATATACATTATAGAATATAATATATACATTCAGAGCAGCATATGAGAGCTGGCAGTTTCGATTTTATTGTGACTTTTAGGAGTAAGAGAAAATGAGTCTTTGTGCTCTGTTCTCAAATGTATGGAACAGAGAAAACTTGTGTGCATTTGCAGAAGCAGAATGGACCACAGCAGTGGGGTGGTCACCGTATCACAAGAGTCTTGGAAAGGGACAGCAAGTGGATTGTGATGGGTGAGCTGGTGGGAGCTTGATTACAAGGGGAATTATAGGCTGGAAAGAAGGAAGCCAACACTTGCGGTTCTACCAATCGTCTTTTCCTAATCCACCACCACCATTTGAACGTGTCTATGCTGATTCTGTTGCTCGGTGAACTAAGTAATGGGGGCTGTCAGAGAGCAGCCTCTTGTGGGGTCAAGAACTGCAGGGCTCCAGAGGAGTCAGTTCTGCCCCAGGGCAGAGTTATGCATGGTATCACATCTCTAAGGAACCACAGGATGTGGTGGAGAAGCGGAAGTTTCAGTTACAGTCCAAGATGTCTGTATGCTGTGGAGTGTGTTGTGTGATCTCAGAGTAGGACTGTTGATTCTGGCCTGTTCTTTGGGAAGCTAGGAATATGGACAGCCCTTGATATCATAAGCCTCCTTGAGGACATGGAAAGGGAGAATAACTGTAAAATACTGCTCATATATCAAGGTGCGATATTAACACACTTTTTAGTTCACCCCTTCTGTGTCTTTCTGCATAAGCCAGTATTTAACAAGAGTTTTATTTCACAGGAGGTTTTATTCTATGTTCTTTTGTAACTGTCTGAGCCTTTCTTTTCTGTTACAGAGTTTGTCTTTGCCAAATGGTTTTTCTTTCTCTGGGTGCTAGTAACAAATAATATACTTTCCTTTCCTCCTTTTCCCCTTTCTTTTTATTTTTCGCAGCCAGAGGTGGTTGTGCCTATCACTGTGGCTTCCCCTAAGCTCTTCCATCTAGTCCTCCGCTATGTCAGCCTGGGCTCAAAAAGCTCTAAAGGGAAGATCTCAGTTGCTGAGGGAAAACATTTTGGCACTAATTACACTTGTAAGTGAATTAATTTTCTCACTAGGCTTGCCTGTCTTCCTCTGTCATATACCAGCATTGCCATTCCGGTATATACTTGTCTGCATGTGCATTTTTCTTGTAGCACTTTAGTATGGTGCTTGCATGGCTTTTAACTTCCTCTATTCAGCACTTTATGGCTGTTTTTGTTTATTAACTTCCATTTTTCAGAATGAAGTGAAGATAACTTTGAATGTGGAAAAATCAAACTTATTTCACATTATCCTGAGGTATATTAACCCTGGAGGTGAAACATTATCTGGTCGTTTATCTGCTTGTCAATCTGGACCTGAAAAAGGTAGGTGCAACTCTGGTGGAACAGATCAGAATATTGGATTGGAAGAGTCTTTTCAACGTGCACCTAAGTGAGATTTGTAATGTTGCTTAAAATGCATCACTTTTAACAGTGGCAGTGCTTTTGTGCTTTTCCTAGTGTATTTTGCTGTGTAATTGATGTGGCTGTGTTTGCATGAATCCCTACTTACAGTAGTAACCAACATTTGTTTTTTCAAATGTTTGCCAAACTCAGTACTTTCAGTTCTGTGCTTGGAAGCTCTGAACTGTATTTAATGAAGCTTTTAGAGAAGGGATAACAGCATTTATATTGGTTTAGTTGCCTTTAATATTTCAGTTAAATGTGGCTTCTGCCTTCATCCGATGAATAACATTTATTTAATGATGAATCCAATCTACCAAGTCAGCTCTGATTACAGACCTCAACAGCATGTGATGCCTTTTGGGCCCTGATAAAAGATAAGTACTCCATATCCTTTGAATAGGAGGATACCAGCCTATACAGAGAATTATATCTGATAATGCCTAACCTCAGCATACTTATGGCAGCTAATGGAGTTTAGTCATAGACCTTTTACTAATTCCAAGGAGACAAAACTGGAGACTTCACAGATATCACTCAGCAGAGTGGCAGCAGTTCATAGTTATTTCTGGCTTTTATTGGATGGGAGACAGGGAACCAGGTTTTGTCTGGGCTTCAAAGAAGAAATCTGTAATATTCATAACAATTGCACCTCACAACTTTTTGATAAAGCACGCCGCAGCTACATTTATGTTGTACATCATCTCTGCCCAGACCTTCAGTTACTATCTGTAATTAAATGTTTTAGGTGCTGCTGAGAACCTCCAGTGTCTGAAATATTTGGCTGAGAGTCACATGAGGGCAGGTCTTGCGTCAGCTGGTACAGTGTGGGTCAGGGCAAAGACAGGCTGAACAGAAAATAATGGAAAAGTGAAGTAGTGAGCACTTCAGAATATAGTGAAACTGGCCATCACAGGGGCAGAGCTCTGCTTTTCTGAACCAACTTGCTCAAGCCTAATAGAAACAAAGACAACAATCACTGTGTAGCTCTGTCGCTCATTGTGTGGACAAATACACATTGATTAATGTAATGCCTTTAAGAAAAGCATTGATCAGCTCCTGTTAGACCCATTTGAATGGATTAAAGCATTAGTCCAGCACACTAAGCAAATAGAGACATTTTTCACAGTCCCTTATATTTTTACTTGGTTTTATTTTGCTGGCAGGGGCTGCTCAGAGCAAAGAGTTTGTCTTCCCACCCAGCAAGGAGCCAACTTTTGTCACAATCCCAGGAAAAAGCTCCACAGAGCCTTTCTCACTGGTTCCAGGCACGTGGACTGTCAGTATAATGGCAGAGGAAGTCCTCTTGGTAAGAAAACAATTGGGAAAACAAGTGCTCGAAGGCTGTCATGATAGTATTGCTCCAGAGTTATTTACCAGGAAGAACCCAGCAAGCAATTGAAATTCAGCACTAATGAAAAGAGCACAGCAGTAAAATATCATAATGAAAATTTACACTCCCACTGCTTATTTCATTTTTTCTTCTCCTCTTTCACCAGCTCTATTTTTTCTTGTGCTTACATACTTTATCTGCAATTTTTGCCTTCAAAGGCTAGAGTAATATTAACATACAGCACAATTGCTTGAGCAGAAATGCTCACAGAAATTAATAGTTCTTACCTATCAGAGATCATCTCTAAAGCTTGCCACAGATGACTAAGGCCTTAGTTTCTTGGCAAAGAAACTTCAGAAGACTATAATGAAATTATAGTTCTTCTTCAGAAGACTATAATGAAATAGGCTGCATGATTAGTAGGTTATTTTCTAAATGTTTTTTGTCCTTCCATCATGACTCCTGTTTCTCTCATTGAAAAACTGAAAAACTTTCTAACATCAGCTCTGAGAAATTGCCATAAACCCAGAAATTGTTTTAGGTCATAATCTAAGAAAAACCTTAAACATGCATGATCACAAAGACAGCATACTGAATTCATATGTATAATGTATAGGGTTAACAAGTAGTCTGTGTCTTTAGTCATTAAGCCTGGGGCTCTGTTAAATTTATGGAATACCATGTAAAATGTTACTAAAGAGCTTGCAAACATATTTCTTGCTCTAAGTGACAGTACTTATTGTGTGTGGGTTTTTTACTAATACCTTTGAAAAGGAATTTATTAATGACCTTAGCCCAGCATGTTCTCACTGCAACAGTTTTTATAAAAACTCGAATATATTAATTTAAGTAGTCAGAACAGAAATACACCAACGTCTGAAGCACCGCTTAATAGATTACAAGGAGTATTTTAATGAAGTCACCTGGGCTACTTGAATCTCCCTTGTGGAGTCGCACACAGTTGAGTTCTGTGCGTGAGGATTGCAGTCATGGCTGAAAACTGCATGCAGCCATCTGTGTGTTACCTGGCTGTGGAGAAGCTGCTTCATGAGCCCTATCTTGGTCAACACATGATGGGAGTGGCCTCAGAGCTTCCTTGCTCACAGAGCAGCTGCCTTCATCCCGTCTCTATGAAGGTAGAAATAGAGTTAGGGAGATACATTCTGATGTTACCAGCCTATGTAACAGCAAAAAACTTTCATGTCTTGTGGATATACTCTGTAAAAATTATTTATGTGGTTGGTTTCTTTCATTGCTACATTGAGAAAGTCTAGAGATGTTCCTTTTTGTTCCTTTAATTTTCTGCGTAGTCTTGCATTTGTTGTATTCTTTATTCTTAGGATTATATGGTGCTGTTACCCAGTGATTACTACGAAGCATCCATCTTGCAGATACGAGTTACAGATCCTTGCATCTATTCAAGACATGCTTCAACAGAGCAGTCAGTATATATGCTACGAAGTAAACCAGTGCCTTGGATTATTTTATTAGTATCCTGTTGCACTTGAAAACAATAACAATCCTGTGTTTGTTTGTTTTTATGTAAGCTGCTTGCTCTATCAGCATTTGCCATTGGGCAGATTTTCCTGTGTCCTTGGCTCAGAGGCAGTACATTTCAGACATGGGGGAGAATACAGAAGAATGCCTGTGAGGCAGCCAACTCCTGATCAACCAGTGATGACCCATATCAGTGGAAGAGAGGTCAGATTCCTGCTGCTAATTGCAGTCCCGTCTGCACTGTTGACTATAAACTTACTGCACTAAAACACTTGCAGGTTGCAGTTTAGGATTTGCAGATATATAATGCATCCCTAAAGCAGATGCTGTGCTAGGTTCTGCATTTTATACAGAACCATGTAAACGGATCAGTGTAGGTGGATTTATAACTGTAACCAGAGAAGACATTCCACTCTGACACAAGTAGTTTTTTAAACAAAGATCCTTCTACTTTAGGCATACTGGCTTGTTCAGAATGCTGTTTAATTGCAACGTAAGCGGCATAATGGTTTGTCATCAGAAATGGTGTACATGCATCACTATAAATTAATCTTATTTTCCCCCTTAATTAGCTATACTTACGTAAAATATTTGCTTTAATAAACAAAAAAGCAGAAGCAACTATGCCTCTGCTGTAGCTCTATTGAAAGAGAAACGTACGTTTTCTGAAACGAAAAGTTATACTGGAAGTGTGTTTAAAAATAAGGTGTTTTATCAATTACATGAGAATTACATGTAAAGTGATTATGCCCTCTACTACTGTGCTTGGATATTGCTTTTAAAAATACCAAATTGCAACAAGAATATATGCCACAGGCCCTGGTCCTTCATGTCTGATGCATGTGCAAAGCTGTGAATGATTGCAGTAAAGTCAAGAGGGCTGTTGATGGAATTAATTACATGTTTAAGTGTTTGTAGCTTAAGGAAATATTGAGAAAAAAGAGTTTAAATTTGAAAATAATTACATAGGCAACTGCAGCAAAAACTTCTGCAGCCACAGCACTTTCCATGCAACTACTTCGAACTATTTTGAATCAAATATTGCGTTAACCAATTTGTTCAAGTAAACTGAAAGAAAAACTTGATGCTTCAGAAAGTGGTATTGGCTGTTGCCTGGAGAAAATGCTTTCAGTCTTTGTAAGGAATCTGCAGTAGGAATTGTGTTCCTGGAAATTTTGTTTTCAGTGGAGAAGTAGACTAAATTTTTATGTTACTAAAGATAGTTTAGAGATGACAGTAACAATTATTTAGGATTGTTAAAGTTTCCTCACTGATACTTTCTCCTGGGGAGAAGAGAAATAACAATATGATCATTTCCTAGGCGTATTTTACAGCCTTCCTAGAACTGTTATAGTGGCAGCTCTATCTCAAACTTCGTTGACTCTTACTAGTGGACAAACTGATATTCATAAGCATTGCTTCCATTCTGTTGGTTGTCTTGTGCTGAGACATTACAGGACTGTCCCTGAACTGATGCTGACAGGTTCTCTTACTAGGCAGGAAAAGGGAGCTTCCTGTAAGAAAGGGAGTGAAAAACCTAACAGCTTTTTTCTTTTTCAATGATCTTGACCTAGGTCAATTTACAGATGACAGTAAATGTTCCTCAAGTTGGTCGCTATGTTCTGGTTTTTGAATATGCCAATGAGGATGATCAGTTATACACTGCCATGATAACAGTACATAGTCCTGGACCTGTCACTGAGGGCAGAGTGAGAATATATAGTTGTAAATACAGGTAAGAATTTCTGAAGTACAGTAAATGATTAAATAAGCATTTGGGATATAATTATACTTACTGTATATTGAAAACTATTTTACTATGTAGATTGTTTGAATATTATAAGTTGATTTAAAAGCAAGTCCATGATTCTGTGGGTATAATTCTGTCTGTCTAATCAGCTCATTAAATATTTCTACTGCTTCAATTAAATGTTTTCCTATAAAAAGGGTAACTTTTTTTGTGCACATTCATAAACCCTTATAAACTATTATTCTCTGAGTCTGGTGGAAAAGCATCAGCGTTGGCTGCAGATGCCTGTGCTGTTTTTATTCAGCTAAAAGTGTGTCCATTTAAAAATGTGTCCATGGGCTTTGGCTATAAAAAATGTAGCAGCCAGTTTTACAAGAGTATTCCAGCTGCTTCTAACAAGATCTGCTGAAGCAGAAGTATAAAGGCCTCTGAAATTGAGTGTAGCCATCATCTGGCTGTTTGGCTGTAGGCAATGTCTTCAGCTGGATGCTTCTTTATCCTTGTTGACTACTGAGGTTACTGCAGATGTTTCTGCACGAGAGATTTTGTCTGTCCTGAGCAAGGTTGTCTTTAACACCTGGGCATTTCAGTGTATGCCTCAGTTTAGGATTGTGATTCTGCAGATGTTTGTGCCCTTGGGAGATGCTACCAGTGCCGGGAGACTACAGGCAAGCATCTGTTTTTCCCATGCGCCAAGAGTTTGACAGATTGAAGGCTTGGCTTAGGTTTGCATTCAGGGTGAAATTCCCCAGTAAGAAAAATCGTTTTCATCAGCATGTTTGCGGTGCAGGGCAGAAGTATGAGGAGCGATGACCTTGTGAGGTTGTTGCTGGGGAAGGCTCTTATTTTTAGGCTGTTATGTAACACTTTGAGCCCCAAACGACCTGATATAAATCTTCCATTTTATTGGTATTTCCCTCCCACCCCCAGCACATTTTATGGGATAATTTTGAGCATTCTTGTTGGTTCATATGATACACTAAGAACTTGCTGATGAAAATACAAGTAAAGCTCTTGCTACTTCAATACAGCAATGCAGTAAATCCCCTCTGCGACCATTGTGCTCAAAGCTAATGGTCACATTGCAAGTGAGTTGCTGTGTCATCTTTTCTTGAGCAGGAAGCTACAAGTATCTTCTGTTCAAAAATAAATCAAGAAATGACATAGTGAGGTACATGCAGATAAAATTAACTTGTAGAATTAGGAATATATTGTTCCAGGCCTTCTTACAGCTCTACTGCTTAATCCCAATAAAGCATCAAAAGAGAATAAAACATTGCAAGCTTCTAGCTAATCACAAATAAGGGACCTATATTTCTCTGTCCTTCAATGTCCTTAACCCTGAGCTGACCTTATATTAGAGCTGTGCTCCAAAGGAGAGTGAAATTTCCACATTCTCTGCTTAACAGGGGAGAAATAGAGAAGTGGTTTTATGGTGGTTGCAGCTTCTCACCCATGGCATGCCGGCTGGCCTAGCTGAGCAGACGTGCAGAAGGCAGAAATTAGATCCTTCTGTGACTTCTCTTTAGCATAATGGAGCTATTGCTACTTTGGCAAGTTGCAGGGGTCATTCTCCCTGAACAAGGCAGAGTTCAAAGGCTTTAGCAAGACTCTTCCTCTTAGTATGTACTTGTCTTTAACAAAGAGGTGCCGCCAGTTGAAGGTAGTCAGTAAACTTGTACTGATGAGTATCCCAGTGTCCAGAGTAACTTCCTAAAATCAAGACTTGGACAGTTGCCATTGTGTGGGTGAGAGCTGCTGATCCACATTATAAGTGGCACGCGGCTGTAGTGGAAAACAGCAGCTGATGTGTGCTGCACCTCAAGGAGCACAGCCCAGTCACAGACTGTTAATTTCACACCATGTTACACAGATAGCATGCGTGTCTGTCCATATCCTACTTAAAGCAGTAGCTCAAATACATATCTGAGCTGAGGTCTGGATGTTTGGGCTCTGAATAGGTCAGCTCACAAAGGACAAGCAGTATCTTGTATGCGGTACATCCTTCATCTCACTAGTGAGAATACTGCAGATTTACCCCTGGCCAGATAGCTGTTATGATGCAGCAGAATGGCTAGGCACCAGTGGTGAGGCTATCCAAAAACTAGGCAGCTGAGCTAGGCAATAAACAACATGGCAAAACCACAAGCTCATTTTTAATCCTGCTTTCTGTCTCAGTTTCCTTTGTCGCAGCGTTGTAGTTGACGACAGCAATCGCATTGCAGCCTATGACCTACTAGCAGACACAAAGATACATCTCAAGGCATCATCAATTAATTTTCTTCTGGTAAGTTTCCATTTTCTTATCCCTTTTGTAATTCTTGTTCCCTGAGTAAAGTATTCCCTGTGGGGAGAGAGAGATACTTCTCTCCCTATGTTCACGTGCTATGTGGTAATGTGTGAAATGATGTATATTAGATGCTTGAAGATGTTTGTTTGTATTGAGGCAAACTTGCTTAGTTTCAAAGATAAACAGAAATTTGCCTTTCTTGCCAAGGGTTTTTCCAGCTCTCTTGTGCTTAATTTCAGTTCCCCTCTCTCTTCTACATGTACACTCTAAATGAAAAATTTTCTGGTAGCTTTTATACTTCATAATTTTTTCCTTAATTTTTTTTAAATCCTCAAAACCCATGTAGGAGTTTCTGGAGTCTCTTACAAAATTCAGATAATAAATGGATTCATTTCAGGTAATAGATGCATTCATTAGTCATATAACTTCTAAATACTTTGAACAAAAAGCCTTCACTGACCTCTTTTGGCCATGCCAGGAATGCTTTTTTCTGGACACAGAATATTCTTCTATGTTGTTTCTGTTTCCCATTTTAAAAAGTTGAATTACACAGTTGGTTAAAATATTACTGCAACACAGCTGTAAAGATAGAGTAGTTTCATGGAACTGTTAGGAGTAATAACTGATATATGCTTTCTTCATTTCATGAGGCAGTGTTCAGTGTGAACAAACACCATTTAGATTGTATCTTAGCTGCTTGCAGCTACTGCTATCCTAACAAGATCCATATTCAAAAGATGTTATTATTAGTCTGTATCTCCACATGTGGAAGTTTCTAGTGGGAAGTCTTCTGGGAAAAAGAAGAGCTTCAAGTATATAGCAAGGTCCTGCACCTCAGTCAAAGCAATCCCAGGCACAGCTACAGGTTGGGAGGAGAAGACATTCAGAGCAGCCCTGCGGAGAAGGACTTGGGGGAGTTGATCGATGAGAAAATGAACATGAGCCGCCTTCAGTGTGGGCTCGCAGCCCAGAAAGCCAACTGTAACCTGGGCTGCATCAAAAGGAGTGTGACCAGCAGGTCGAGGGAGGTGATCCTGCTCATCTGCTCTGCTCTGCTCTCGGGAGACCTCACTTGGAGTATTGTGTGCAGTTCTGGTGTCCTCAACATCAAAAGGTCATGGAACTGTTGGAACAAGTCCAGAGGAGGCCACGAGGATGATCATGGGACTGGAGCACCTCCCGTATGAAGACAG
>JANRGW010037370.1:0-64472 GCA_024733675.1 Psilopsiagon aymara
CAAGACTTGGGTGGTGTGGTCAGAGCATTTGCCGGTGAAGACTGAGGCAAAGAAGTCATTAAGAACCTCAGCCTTCTTCAAATCCAGGGTAGCCAGTTCTCCTGATAGCTTCCGGAGAGGGCCCATGTTGTCCATAGTCTGTCTTTTATTCACTATGTACCAACAGAATCCCTTCCTGTTATATTTAACATCCCTAGCCAAGTTTAATTCTAATGCTGTGTTAATGTTTTGTCCTGGCACAGGGAAAACTTGGAATGAAACCAAATACTTTCTCAAATCCATTGTAATGATTCATACTGATCTCACATGTTGGTATTTATTGCATGATTACTACTGATGTAATAGATCTTACTTCAGCACTGTCCTCAATACAGCTGAACGTGAACTTTATGTGGAAGCCAGAACTAACATGAGCAAAGAGGCCCCCCTACCCTTTTTAGGGTATGGCATATTGATTTTATAAGGAGTCTCTGGCAGCTCAAGCATAGTCACTTGTTCAGATTTATCACTTGTTCAGATTTATTTTTTTTCCACCCCCCCACGCTGTGGGATGGAAAACTGGTTCCTGATTGGAGATCAGGAGAAAAATTTCTGGCTCACTTGCAGTTGAACAGAACTTTTCTTTCAAATTGTCTTTCTTCTGCCAGGCAGCGTTTTCATAGGACACTTCCAAGCTGAATCTGGGAGCCAGTGCTTTTCTGTCTAGTGCTTAATCAACACCCAATATAACTTCTGCATTGTGTCCAAACTTGTGCTCACGTGAGAAAATGGGTTCCACCTTGTCAGTGGGAGACATTATTGCTTTGGCCTTTTGAGTGTTTGTGATACTTTTGCAGTTTTGTTTTTTATTATTTCCCTTCACTCTCTGGAGCAATTTTTTTCTCATCCCTTGTAACTTCCTGTGTCAGATTCATTGCTCTTTGATCCGAACCACATTCAGAAGCACACACTGTTGCCTTTTTAAACCATAGCTATGGAGCTTCAGCTATATCTTCTGTGATAGAAATACATAAATATGTCTCAGACAAAACTTACAGTGACATATTTTCAAGGCTTCTCACTACCTTTGCATCTGTGTGTTCCTCAGGCACAAATCTCATCTCTTTTTATTGTGTCTTTATTCTACAAAACTAAAGTTTATAGTGTTGGTCAGTAGTTGAAAGTCATGACTGATGGCTAAGGATAGTGTGTAGCATCATTTATTTGTGTCTGTGCAATTATTTTGGCTTTCTGAATTAAAAGATCCTGTCAGATTCTTGCATCATTGTTACTATACGGGCTGTTACTTTCAAGACTGTCATGCCAGGACAAGGGGTAATGGGTTCAATCTTAAACAGGGGAAGTTTTGATTGGATATTAGCAGGAGGTTCTTTACTGTGAGGGTGGTGAGGCACTGGAATGGTTTGGCCAAGGAAGTTGTGCATGTTCCATCCCTGGCGGTGTTCAAGGCCAGGTTGGACAGAGCCTTGGGTGACATGGTTTAGTGGGAGGTGTCCCTACCCATGGCAGAGGGATTGGAACTGGATGATCTTAAGGTTCTTTCCAACCCTAAATATTCTGTGACTCTATGACTATGATTTTGTGCTTCTTTGTAATGTTTTTGATATCAGTATTACTTTTTGCACCTGGTAACTCAGGGAATTGTGTGTGCTTTTGTAGCACACTAATTTGTTTTTTTTTTAATCAATAAAAAAGTATAAAAAGAGCAGATGATGATTGTTAGGGTGCGCAACTAAACATGTCAGGAAATGGTTGGTATGTCTGTTTTAGGCTTTTTTTTCTGCTGGCATCATGTCCATGACTGCATGCCAAGACTGCAGAAGTTGTATGCCACATTCCTTCAGATACTTATTTTTGTTTGAAAGATAACAGCTGAAGCCCATTGAACCACGTGCATATTATACGTCGTTCCCAGATTCCTCTGTGAAATTGATGTGTTGTTTCCTATGAGTGGATAGGTTTTACAAGGGATAGTTATTTATAAAGGTCAGCCCTCCATGAGTTCATTGGAACTGTTGCCTGTGCTGCTGGATGACCTTCAGCACCATGTCACTGTTTCCATAATTTGGTTCTATTTCAGAGCCATCAGGTTCTGCTGTAGAAAGGTCCCTTGCTCAGATTATTCCATTCACAACTATTCTTCTTGAATACCTAGCCTAATTCTTGCAAGATAAAATTAAGGACAGAAAGACAGCATTCTTGATAACAAAACACCCAGAGCTAGATTTAATGCCATAGGTGCTAAAGATACTGGATATGTCCCATGGTACTATTTGCAAGCCTATGCCAAAGGACTGCAGGTGGGAGATAATGTTTAAATAATGTTTAGTGTGTGCCATATGGGATTTGATCCTATTGTTTCTCTTTGAAAAAGATTTTCTACTGAAACCCCTGAGACCTGACTGCCAAATCATTTCTTAACTGGTAATGTGTGCTTTTTCTGATGCGCTCATCTTTGCAGGGAACATGTTTCTCTTTGATCTGGGAAGATTACACCAGGAAGTATTGGTTAGCAAATCCAAATATTTAATACTGTTGATGAAAAGCATCTGGGGACCACTACTGCAGATGATTATACTGAGTCCTATATTAGTCTGAGGATATTGATGAGCCCCCAGAACATGCTTTATGGCTTCAGGAGTGGGTCTATCCTGTGAAGGTGCTGAGATTTTAGCTACTGTGATTAAGGAGGAAATAATGTCAGCTTGCCTTTGAAAGAAAATTCCACTGACTCATTTAAACTGAATTCAGATAGCTACTTTCATCTAAATTAAAGTGGGTTTTGAAAATCATCTTTAGAATCTCTGCCATATATCTGCAGCTTCAGACAGTTTGTGGGGAGAGCTGTTATGCCTAAGTGAAGGGAATCAGTCATCCCACTGATACTTCTAATGATCATCCTGTTAAAGAAGCCAGAAACACAGAAAGATTCAAGGCAAAATTTGAATGCATGAGGGAGTTCAAAGCTCTATGCTGTTAAATAAGTTTTTTAGTCTTCTGAGCAATTTTTACACATAATTAAGTTTACAGCGCATCCTACTGCTTGGATGTCTTGCATCTCACTGAACTGACTTTTAGCCCAAAGATAGCAGGCTGGGCAGTAAATTATGGGCTTGAATCCAAATTTTCTTGAGTGCTGACATGTGCAATCAGATGCATAATATTAACAATCTTAAAGAAAACAGAAAAAAAACATTCATCCTAATCTTTTCACTTTGCACCAGTAGTAAGCATTTTATGATAAAATAGTGAGTCTGTGCTTGAGCACATTCTCGAAATAAGCAGAGGCTACAGTGTTTTCAAGATGGCACTTAACAAGAACTAAACCAGAACCTCTTTTCCACGTGCCATCTAATGTTACCCTAAAGTAACTAAACTCATCAGAAAGATAGTAATGTTACTCCTTAAGTCAAGAAACTCTCATTGGTATATGCACTACTATAGTAGCTTCTATGTTCTGGCAGTGCCAAAACAATACAGCTGCAATGGTACTTCGAACATGTTCATATGGAAACAAGATTGTTCCATTGTGAGTAACCGTTCTTTGCATCTCACCTCTGTAAAAAGCCTGAGGAGGATGCTTCAAGAAATCTTCTCAAAAACAGTTGGAAGAACAGTCACCCTACAAACATGAGTGAATTTTCTATGAATAAAGAGAACTTTTTGTGACAGTAATGTTTTTTTTTGTATAAATCAGAAATGAGGACATTGTTATACAGATACAATTACCTGCTGCCCTTTATGTAGTCTTGTTATGAATACGACAGCTGTAAGCCAAAGGCTTAAGATTTGTGGGTACATCTTAACACAAATCTTTATACTGATGGAGATATAAAACCACAGCAGGATAATGGTTAAACTGAAAACGTGTGTGGCATGGTTACACAGACAGCCACTGAAAATGGATATGACTTTAAACAGTGAACTACTCAGTCATTCTGCTGTAGCCTGCCATAGAATCATAGGATGGTTAGTGTTGGAACAGACCTTAAAATCATCTAGTTCCAACACCCCTGCCACTCACTAAACCATGTTGCCCAATGCTCTGTTCAACCTGGCCTTGAACACTGCCAGCGATGGAGCATTTCCCAGTTCTTTGGGAAACCTGCAACAGTGACTCAACAACCTCACAATAAAGAACTTCTTCCTCATAGCCAATCTAGACTCCCCCTGTGTAAGTCTAAAACCATTACCCATTGTCCTAACACTACAATCGCTAATGAAGAGTCCCTCCCCGCATTCCTATAGGCTCCCTTCGGATACTGGAAGGCTGCTATGAGGTCTCCATGCAGCCTTCTCTTCTCCAGGCTGAACAGCCACAACTTTCTCATCCTATCTTCATACGGGAGGTGCTCCAGGCCCCTGATCATCCTCGTGGCCCTCCTTTGGACTTGTTCCAACAGTTCCATGTCTTTTTTATGTTGAGGACCCCAGAACTGCACACAGTACTCCAACTGAGGTCTCAGGAGAGCAGAGTAGAGGGGCAGGATCATCTCCCTCGACCTGCTGGTCACGCTCTTTTGATGCAGCCCAGGATACAGTTGGCTTTCTGAGCTGCAAGCACACACTGCTGGATCATGTTCATTTTCGTATCAAACAGCAAGCCCAAGTCCTTCTCCACAGGGCTGCTTTGAATCTCTTCTCTGGCCAACCTGGAGCTGTGCCTGGGATTGCCCCAGGACAGGCGTAGGACTTTGCACTCAGCTTGGTTGAAATTCGTGAGGTTGGCATTGGCTCACATTTCAAACGTGTTGAAGTCCCTCTGGATGGCTTTGAATGGTCCCTGTTTCTGTTTTGAATACATATGAAACTGCTATAGCAGAAACATATTATGAAAAAGTGTTGTCCACTGTAGTTGACTAATTTTATAGACAGTATAAATGGAACATATTCTCAAGATTTTCCAGTGGAATTCTGCTTTATCAACTCTTTCAGAGAAGTGAGTATCAGTGGGATCACAGACACAGAAGAAGAAAGAATTAAAGAAAGTGCTGCATATGTTGCCAAGAGGAATCTTTTTGCCACAGGTGAAGGAGTTAGTGTCAGCAAGGTGGCCAAATCAACTTCTGAAGAGGAGCACCATGAAAAAAAATCAAGGAAAGTAGCGATCCGGGAGTCTGCGGAACGTGTGGCCCTGAAGAAAACGGTAAAAAGAACAGAAATGAACACCTGAGCTGTAATCAGCATGGGTCGGTTTTGTTTGGTGTTTGTGAAGTGCCTAGCACAGCAGTCCCCTGATTTACAACATGGGCAATCACAGTAATGGTACTAAAAACCAAAATGTTTTCAGTGGAAATTTTTTAATGGCCTAAAGTCGTGTTATCTTGGTGTCAGGTGGGTAAGAAAACAGGCACTGTGCTTGATGCAGGCACCATTAACACTTCTGCTGTGCTGGGAGAAAGAGAGAGAGAATGAGGCTGGGGAATGCTCTTTGATCATGCCAACACCTAGTTAAATGGCACAGCATCCTTCACCTGGACAATGGGGTAGTTGCTGGACAGAGAAGAAAGGTGCCAGTGTACATGCCGTACCAATAAGAAGGAGATGGGATAATTTCTGGATTTTTATGGCCTAGGAACAAGCTTGTTACAGGAACTTGTGCTTGTTACTAGGCTTGTTACTAGGAACATAGTGCTTATCCCAGAGTCTTAATCACAGGGTGCAAATTAAGGAGGGAATTGCCAAAGACATCTGGAACTGAATCTCTAATTGTGGGTAGCTTTGATGTTACTGTGCAACTTCTTAAAGAATTATACACAGTGTGTACTTACAAATACATTATGACCAGACTGCAGAATATATCAAGCACAAATATATATAATTTAGCAAAATTTATTAATATTCTGAGCAGAAGAATTGTTGATATGTTTACAAAATATCCTCATAACATGTGGTTTAAAAGGGTTTAAACACTTTAAAGGACAAAGTGAAAATTCAAAGTCATCTCAAGATCTGAGAAACAGTGAAGGTGATATATGATAACAACCAGTGGAAATTACTACACACAGAAGGAAAAAGAACAAGTAAACAAGGAATGCCTGGCTAAATAGAAGTACCTGAGGATTTGAGACTTGTAACAAGTCACAGATTTAATGTCAGCCAATGTAAAGTTAGTCACTGTATAAATGCAAACAGCATTCTGGAATGTGTTAGCAAAAGTATTGTCATGGAAACATAAGGGGCAATTACTTAATCGTGTTGGAGACAGGTGTCTGGTAATGAGTAGTTAGCATTTTATGAATGCTGAGGACAATCAGAACCTTTCCAGAACTAGGAAGCAACAATTGCAAGGAAAATTGGAATTGCCTAGTTTACAAAAGACTGAGATGATTATGAACGCTCCCTTCTTCTAATGAATGTAATTTAGGGATCTGTAATTCTCCATATATGTGAAAGTCAGGGCAGAAGATGAAGAGTTTAGTTTGCAGAAAACAAGATTTATAACATATTTGGGTTTTTTTTTTCAGTTGTGTGGGTAGCCAAGCAGTTGAAATGGTTACCCCTGGGAGGAGGAAAGTACTCATCAGCAGGAAAGGTTTGAGAGCAGGTCTGACAGACACGATCTAGTCATACGCAATCTTGCATTGCAGAAGACATCTGAGTTTCAGACCTGTTTCACTTTTCACTGCGTAGTAAAAAAAATTATTAAACATGGAATATTATTTTACTTGGGGTAATTTTAAGGGGGAAAAAACCCAGTAAATCAAATCTACCTGTTTTGGAAGTAGAAATTCTGGAAGACTAAAACTTTGTTAATACTTTCATATTGAAAATTTGCACTTACAACTGCCAGACTTTATAATCAAATGTTTCTTTTCCAGCTAGAAGAGACTCAGGCATTCCACAAAAAGTTGAATCAAGATAGTCTTTTACATGCTCCTGAGTTTGTTATCGAGCCTCGTTCTCACACTATCTGGGAAAAGCAAAATGTTAAGTTCCATTGTTCTGTCGCTGGCTGGCCGGAGCCCCGTGTTACATGGTAAGTTTGTCTGTAGCATATGTCTGTCACCCTATAACCAGTATCTGAAGTTGTCTCACAGAATGTGGTATTTTGTGTGGAAAGATACAAACTCAATTAAAAAAATCAGGTGCAGAGGCCTCTGTTGCATAATGACTGTAGGAATACATAGATTATTTATTTTCACAGAGACAGCCAATGTAATATTTCTGTCTGCTGATGAAGGAAAAGCAGCACAGTGTGATTTGTCACAGTATTATCCTCAAAATAATGTTTTCCAAATACTTTTTAGCCTACAAATGCCATTAATGTCCCTGAAGCATTAAAGCATGCTTTGGTTATGAACTAGCTGTTTGGATGCTGAGCAGATACAGTATTGAATCTCCATAAAACTGAGCTCTCCTGGTGCAGGATGTTCATAGCAGACGCATCATAATTATTTGAAGTCAAAGACTGCAGATAGATCCGAGATCACTGAAAGCTTTGGAGTCTTTCCAAAGTTGGAAGCTTTCTATTCACTTGAATGGTCTTCAGACAAAATCTTTACTATCAGAAGTCCAAGCTGTACCCTCAGTCGTAGCTGAAGGTCTAATTAGACTCTTGCATTAATGTTTACCCTGACTGGAATTGAATTTAATTAGTTAATAGTGACTTGAAGCTTCACTGTCTCACTGTCTATTGAGCTGATCCTTCTTATCTGCTTCATGCTATATAGATACCAGCCAGTAATTAAGATAATAAGTAATAACTTTTTTTTTTGAACATAAAAAGAGATTTGATGCTCATTATTTAGTTTCAGAGATTCTTTCAGAATGTGTATATAAAATGTAGGTTTGTGTTTATAAAATGGACAAAGAATAAGCCTGAGTTCATCATTAAGCATTAATTAGGAGTAAGTCCTATGGAAATTCAATTTGTGGAGACAACAGAAAACATCTACAATATCATGATGTCAAGTGATACTCATATTCTGCAATTTACTACTTGAATTGCTTAAAGGACTTTGTATTTATTTAGTTCTAATCTTGGACTTGATAAAAAATGCTACTAAGAGGCACATTATAGGCCAGAGCTGATGCCTATGAAGTCACTTGATCTCACTCCTTAGACTGTGACAACCAATAGCCAGGCTTTGCACACACATTTTCCCCATCATATAAGCATTGCAAGTGTCCTGTTTTGACATTACTCTGATAGAGGATTCCAGACAAACCCTCTGGGTCTGGTCTCAGCTGGACTTAAGGAATGGTCAGCTATGTTCTTGGGTGTAACCCAGCTCTGTAACCTGAATCCTAACCAAGAACATCACAGCCGGGCCATTTTCACTTTGGTTGAGATTCACTTTATCCCACAAACCTGACATGGATAAACCAAGCCTTCAGCTGTTCTCCTTTGCTCTCACTGTGAACCAGCCTTTCATCTGAGTGCTAAATGTGGATGGTGGAAATTAATGCATCATTCTGCCATACATCTGAATTCCAAAGGGATTTCAGTTTGCCACAGGCTCCTAATGGAAAAAAAGAGTTCACAGCCATTTCAGCAGGTGTGTTTGCTCTGAGACACAGAACAGTGCTGACCCGAATCTGTCAGCTTTCTTCAGCATTTATACTGAAATGTCAGTTGTGTATTCCAAACAGTCATTCTTTGTATGAGCAATGAAGACCTTTTTATGCTGTGCCTGAAAAATTATAAAGCTTCATGAACTGTCTTTAAAGAAAATCTTGCTGTCCAATTCAGCTGTTCTGACTCCCTTGGAAAAAGCATATGGAAACCCAAGACACTTGAAACCAGTAGCAGAAAGCATAAACTATAAGTGCATAATGACAGTGGGAGGCTGCAGTCCAACATTAGCTAATGACCTGGCTGTTCTGGAATTTATGTTTCCAGAAATAACAAGTGGTCCTGCAAACACATGAGCCCTATACTTTCAATGGATGAATATGAATAAGTGAAAATTGAATCAATTATTTTTTACTAACCTGATAATGAAGACAAAAGAAGTGAAAGTCTTCTCACTGCTGGCATCACTGAGTTAAAGCTTGTTTCTGCACAGCACCACATGCTAGTAAACACCTTTGCTGCCAGCAGGATTCAATAGTTGCCCAGCCTTTTGGGGAAAAGTTAAAGTTATTATGGAATCAAGTCCTGTAACACAGGTTTTCATATTCCCTGAAAGTATGAGGAACATTATTCTGTTTTCTAAACTATTAGACACACTACATGGAATATTAAAATGTTCCCAGGCAGATCAGTCTAGGCAGATCAGTCTATGGAGCACGACTGCACAAATGAGGTGGTGCTCCTCAGAAGAAGAATGGTGGTGAATGGATTACTCTTATTGGACCCATGTATTATTCTCTGCTGTGAGTCAGGATAATGCAGTAGGAAATCCATAATAAGGTGAAGCATCTCTGCAACTGTTTGAAGTCCAGAATAGAGAGTATTGCCCTGCATTGAGTCCCTTTTCATAGACATCTTGCTGAGAGGAAGATCAGGATGAAAAGCACTGGGTTTATGATCATCACTCACTTGGAAAACCCCCAGTGGATTACTGTGTCCAATATTTGCAGCCAGGGAAATATTCTTTATTCCACAACACTGAAAGTGCTGAAAGGTAATTTTCATATTTACTGCAGATATAGTTTCATCTTGAAATGTATAAAACTAATAGCATTCTTGGTAAAAATAAAATTGCTTATTATTGACTTGTTTGGTGAAATGGTGAAGCCACTGACACCAGATCAGTTCCCTTTTCTGACTGAAAATCACGAGAGGTTAAAAATTTAAAATCAGTAATGAAGCAGAAAAGCTCTTTCTTTGGCTGGATATCTGTTATGACTTGTGAAGAGAAAGGTTTATTTAAGCTATACCAGATTAAGAAATGAAGATACTTTTGTCTTTCATCATTTGTATTTCCACTTCCCTTACATATGTACCTTATGGAGAACAGGGAAAGCTATGCAAGAGGACAGTATCTTAGGAAAAATTCTTTCTTTATAGATCTCAAATCAGTCCTAAATGTACTGAGTACAATTCAGTGTGTAATACTATTAGACTCCTATTGTCAGTTTGTTCCGCATTAGTAGTACTTACTTAAGACTGGATTCACTTGAACGTTTTCTTGGTTATACCATGTGATGTCCAAAATGAGTGAGTTTTTATGAAACAGTTGGTCGGGAAGAATTTACGTGAACTCTCCCTCTGTGAGTCTCAAGCTGTTTATATAAATTCTGAAATTAGCAGTACCAGCTCAGTACTGGATCCATACTGGTTCATTCTTTCAAATTACTTACCATAAACTTTCGCTACCTGAAGATACACCCATACCAGAAAACACTTACAGCATATACCTGTAAAGTTAAGCATAGCTTTTGCCAGATCCCTCACTGCAATGCACTTTACAAGCAAGACGATTTTTCTTTATCATTCTAAGCCTGTTGGGCCTCCTGTCAACTTAGCCATGCAAGTAAAAAAGAAAAAAACCCAAAACTTTCTACTTGACATTTTTGTGAATATGCAGGTCTTAAAAGTAGGTCAAATACGGAAATTAAACATGTACAATACCTAACAGGAAAGGATACTGCAGAATTTTAATTGTTTGCAACTGTCAAAATTCTAGAGATGTTGCTCATGTGACTTCTCCATTTCTTTACAAATAGCAGCATGAAGTTCGTGGTAGCATAAACTAATTCTCATCCCTTTCAATACTATTTTCTCCTGTCAAAGTGGTCAAAGAAAAACTGAGAGAGATTAAGCTTCTAAAGATATGTAATGCCTTCCCAGGAAATGAGACTGCAGTTTACCTAGGAAAATACGCAGAAACTGATGTTTTATTTCAAACATCAAGCACTTGACCTTTTAAAGCATAAAAATTATACACTTTCATTTGTGACATACTGTTTCTTTGCTTTTCCATAGGTACAAAAACAACGTGCCCATCAATGTACAGACTCATCCTGGCAAGTATATCATTGAAAGCCGATATGGGCTGCACTCACTGGAGATTAGCACGTAAGGGAATAATAAATAAATTAACAGAGAGCTTAATCTGAAGTGTTGTCATAGATTACGACCCGCAAAACATGAACAAATCTCTTGGGATGTAACAGATACCAAATTTGTACAGCTGAGGTGAATGTTATCCACTAAATGTTGAAGCAGGCCTGGTTTTCCTCAGTAGAGGATATGGAATTTACCTAAGTGAATTTATCTGGACTATTATTCTGTTTATGGCTGAGTCAGAAACATGTAGGACATTGTGATTACCTTTTCCATTTGTCTGCTGCATGAGTACAGTTAAACATGAGAAAAATCTAGTTCAGAGTAAAAATACATGAGTTAACTGTTTCTGAAATATGGTGAAGTTCCTGATTCACACGGGAATGAGGGACAGAACTGAGATGTCCTCACTTACACACGAGAGATCTTTAACAGTACTCATCCTCCAAATGTGATTTTCTTTTCAGTCACTTTGCATTAAAAATCTATAAAACATGAGACCTAATCACTTAATTTGACAATCAGCAACAATCTAGGCTTGATAATTTAGATATCAGTAGGTGCCCATTGAAAATATATTGATACCTACCATTTCTGCAGCTTCCATGTTAGGCATCTCTCCATAGAATACAGTAAATTAGATATAATAGAGAGATAACTTAGATAAATATTAGCAGACATTTTTTCTTATTTCTGCTGTATCTCAATTTGAAATATTTAAGTGATACCTGAAGACAGACATTTATTTCAAACACTGCTTTCTTAACATTGAGAGAATGTAGCCATTAGTAGCTACAATCAATCCAGTGTCCAGTGTGTCTGTCTCCCAAGCTTTTACTTCTTTATAGACTTTACCTCGATTTCTGAGGGTTTCCTTAATCTAAAACATAGGAGAGGCTATGCAGAGGAGTAAACTGGTGACCTGCCTAATAATTTCTCTCTTTTTAGATGTGATTTTGACGACATTGCTCAGTATCGGGCCTCTGCTATGAATGTTAAAGGAGAAATTTCAGCTTTTGCATCCCTTGTGGTAAAGAGTACGTTCACAAAATATTTCCTTCGGGGCTTTTTTTGTTAAGATGTACATTACCACTTTTTTTTTTCAGGCTCAGAGAGCCTTTACCTCATGGTGATAATGACTGGAGTTGTTCATTTTCTGTCTAGGGTATAAAGGAGAAATTGATGCAAGTCTTTTGCATTCTGGCACTTTTTCCATGCCTCTGGGACGTAAGTTGCAGTATATTTTTGTTTCACACATCCATTTACAGTTGCAACATCATGTCATATGAGTAAATAGAATATTATTTAAAACAGAAGGAGGTCTGATTAACAAAGCTGCTGTATTCTACAATTTCAGATGGTGTTAGCCTCTCCTGTAGGGGAAAATGGTTATGGGAAAGGAAGATAATGATCTGCATTGGTCACAGGAACACTGAGAGCTACCACTGTAGGGCAGTTGTGGAAAAGGAAAAGATGTCCCTAGGTTTTATCAGCTGAGCTGTTTCTAAAGAAACATGGAGGCCCCTTTGCCATGTGTGTGCAGTACAAGTGCAAGGCGCTTAGTATTTTCTGTCTGGAATACTGCACAACGTGGGTCATCCACAGTCACGGAATGGTAAATTCAGGAGCAAGTACAGAAACAAGCTACCTGAATGTCTATGAGAATGCAGAACTCATTTTATATTAAAACCATAAATCATTAATCATAAATAGAAGTATTTTTAAATTATTAAGCAAACCGTATGAGAAAATGATAGAAAACTGCATCTGAAATTGTGGACACTCCAAAATGAAAATCTAAAGGAGCCTCTCCCTTGTAAAATGAACTACCTGTAAGAACTAGAGTTGCATGAATAAAGAAATAGTTGATTCTCTCTGGTAGTAAGGGCTTACATTATTTAACACTGCAATTACCTGTGAAGATGATGACTTAACATGTATTTTTGCTATTTTTAACCTAAACTTTACCTGAGCTTATGTTCATAATAAACTTTTGCTTCCTACTCTTGTCACAGAAGGAAGGAAAAAGTAAACACCTGGATTTTTTTTTCATTATACAGTTGGCGTTACACCTCATGGCTATGCTTCCAGGTTTGAAATCAGCTTTGTCGACAAGTTTGATGTATCCTTTGGGAGAGAAGGCGAGACAATAAGTCTGGGCTGCACAGTTGTCATCAATCCTGATATCAAGCGCTTCAAACCAGAAATTCAATGGTACAGAAATGGTGAGAATGTTTGACAAGAAGAAATATAAACGTCTTTCATATAAACCTTTACTCACTTCAGCATAAGTGAATGTTATGATTTGGTCATCACTGTCTCAAATATATTGAGCAGTAATATTTTCTCCTTTTCAATTCAAAGTACTTCAAAATTTAGCATTTTGAAGTGCAACCACAGTTAGAAAACTGATGAAGCACCATGAAAATGTCTTCTAGGGATTTTTTTCTGTCTTAAAATTTTTTTGAAATTAGAAGCATTTTGATCAACTCCAACATCTATGTGTCCCATCAGCGTAGCCCACATAGCTTTTACTAATTATTTATATGCCAAAACATTTCTTAAGTAGTTGGCACAAATGTGTTGTGCAACAGCTGATAAAAAAGCTGGTGCTTTCTGAAGTTACACTTTGAAGACAAAATTGGCATGAGGGCAGAATTAGCTGTACTTTCTGTTTATACTTGAAGACAGGAAGTTGCATAATAAGCATGGTCTCTTTGTGCATTTCCAGTCTATTCCAATATGTTCTCTATATTCCAAATGTATTCTTCAGTAGATCCAGCTAGTTCTCAGCATTAAATTCCCCAATTTCTAGGTGTTCTGATTACACCATCCAAATGGGTCCAGATGCACTGGAGCGGGGAGCGAGCTGCATTAACACTGAATCATGCAAACAAGGAAGATGAAGGTCTTTACACTCTACGAGTGGTGATGGGAGACTACTATGAAGAGTATAGTGCTTATGTCTTTGTTAGAGGTAAGTACTGTCTTGCAAAGAGAATTCACTGCAGGAATGAAGAAAACATACTGTCAAAATCGGTGTCAGACATTTGAGGTGCTTTTTTTCCCCAGCAACAAGGGAATTATTATTTTCCATTAATAGCTTCTAGCAATATAACTTCCAATTGTTATTTCTGGGAAAAAAAATGATTTTTCATGAAAAGAAAAAATCTACATCATAATTTAAAAATGTATTTCTGTAACTATCTCACTGCTAGCTAAACTGCACTGTTTTGATAAACATGTGCCATTTGACGGGTTCCCTCTAATGCACAATGTGGGGAAAAATATGGTGGAAGAGAAACACAAAGTCTTGCACTTGGGGAAGAATAACTTTATGCACCATGATAGGCTGGGGGCTGACTGGCTGGAGAGATACTTTTCAGAAAAGACCTGAGGGTCCTGGCGGACACCAAGGTGAACATGTGCCCTTGTTGCAAAGGACAGCAGTATCCTGGACTGCATTAGGAAGAGCATTGCCAGCAGGTTGAGGAGGTGGTCCTTCCCCTCTACTCAGCACTGGTGAGACTCATCTGGACTTCTGGATCCAGACCTAGGCTCCCAAGTACAAGAGAGACATGGACTCACTGGAGTGAGTCCAGTGAAGGGCTGTGAAGGTGATTAAGGGCTTGGAGCATCTTTCATATGAGGAAAAGCTGAGAGATGTAAGGCTGTTTGGAGAAGGTTTAGGGTGAATTTATCCACGTGTATAAATACCGGCTGGAGAGCAGTAAAGAAGCTCTTTTCAGTGCCAGGACAAGAGGCAGTGGGCACAAATTAAAATACAGGAAATCCCATTTAACCATAAGAAAACATATTTTTTACTCAAAGGGTGACTGAACACTGAAACATGTTACGCAGCCAGGCTGTGGAGTCTCCATCCTTGGAGATATGCAAAACCTGATTCTACACAGTCCTGGGGCATAAGCTCTAGCTGACCCTGCTTCGATCCAAGGTTTGAACTGTGTGATCCCTGGAGTTCTCTGCCAATCTTAACCATTCTGTGATTCTCTAAAGAAAAGCAGCAAAGTGTGGAATTAAAACTTAATTTCTCAGAGTGTTGTTTGCTTGTAAACATGAAATACTGCTTTTTCTTGTAAATATGAAAAACTCTGCTTGTAAATGAAAAACTTCTTTGAATTTCTATTAGAGAAATATTTCTTTAGGGGGAGCCATGTCTATCAGGTTGTGTGCTGGTTCTATATCTGTCTCATCTGCTAAAAGCAGCTGAAGTATGTAATGCTAATTCAAATGGGTCTCAAAATTCTTGTCTCTGAGATCATGGCCAGGACAGTATTGTGCTGCCAAGTCCAGCAAAGCTGTGTGAGATAATGAGCTGCACAGAAAATATGGCTGAAGCAGGTGTTTTCATCACCTGAAGAAAGTACTGAAGTGAGCATCTGTGACAAAAAATAGGATTTGTCTTTCTTGCTTTAAGTTGTGCTGCCATACAGATAAATGATCACCCTTGTTCCTGTTACATCTTCTAGCCATGCAAATATGACCTGACTACAAATCCACTTCCACTTTCACCACTTTCAGCAGTGTGTTTGCTGAATTCTAATTAGGTTAATTCTACATTCCTACTTAAATGGTCCCCACAGTCTCGGCTGGCTAGTATATTCCTTACTGCTCCTCTTAAATTGTAAACAGCTTTGCTATAAATGGCTAGCTGTGGTATTTAAGCACAAGTGGTTGTCTTTCTGTGTCACACATTGCAACCCCTGTGAACTGATGGAAGTAAGCGATGTACTAATCCAGCACATAACGTTAGGTCTTTAGACAGGCTTAGGGAGTGTGTGTGTGCCTCTTCTGCCACAGCTACAAGTCAGCATTTGTCAGCAAGCCACTGGGGATGAAATTCTAGCCCTCAGAGGCTGATCAGAAATGCTGGCTGTCCCAGCTATTTCCTAGTCTGTCTTGGAAACAAAACTGTGGTGTCTCATAGTCTGTTAAGTGGAATGTATAGGCAGTAAAAGCTTTCTTATGGAGATCCCTGAACACATGTCGTTACTCTTAAGTTTCTTATTTTGTAAATGGGATTGCTTTTTTTTGTACATTATCATTAAAATAAAAATAAAAAAAAAACCAAACATCAAGTTAGCTGTAATCAGAACCTGAACTCGGTAACTTTGGTGCAGCTTCAAGAACTCCATGTGATGTTAATCTGCCCGTAAGAGAAGACAGTGTAAAATACGGGTTCCTTTTTTTTCTGAAGGCTACTGTTTTACTTAATGAAGCATGTTAGATTCTCTTGTAAGGCTTTTTTATTTTTTTCTGAAAGGCAGAAGCATGAAAAATAGGGGTTATTGTATATTGAAATACAAAATCATGTAATGCCTTGAAACATCAAACATTTTTAAGAAGCCTGGGAACTAGATGTGATGCATGAATAGTATTTCCTAGCAAAATGTTGTTTTCTTCAGGTATGTACATCTTTCATGTCTATGTCAGATCTTCTTTCAAGGTAGTTCACAACAAGGTTTGAAAAAGGCATGTTATTGTACAAATTGATGTTATTTTGCAGAGAAAGAACCTCTCTTCTTTGAAATTCTCTCATACAGTCTTTCCACAAAGGTTATTTTTCTCTATGTAAAAATGACCCCATCTCACAAATCAAATTAACTGTGTAAACAGTAAGATTCCCCAGTGACCAGTGCTGTGCTCTGGTTTTTAAAGCTTTAGATAAGATATGTCTGGAAGCTGATGCTAGAGTCAAGGCCCTTGGACACCAGCAATCCCAACTTTGTGATAAACACTTGAAAGGGACATTATGCTTATCCTCATGAAGGCTGTATTCCACAATGATATATATATATATGTGTAATATAGTTGAACTTCAAAAGGTTTTGATACCATCGAAGTTTGTAACTGACCAAAAACAGACAAGGAAGGACTATGAAGATATTTTATTCAATGTTTTATATCCAATAAACTTTTGATTGAGCTATTGCCTGTTTGATAACACCAGGCAATATAACAGCCTCTTCCCCTAAGTAGAAGAGCAGGTAAATATATAGTCTGCCAAGTTTTTAGTTCAGCTGTGTCTCTGGCAGTTACCTAACCAGAATGCATGTTACTAATTTTATTTAAAATGAGTAGGTGAATTACATTTACAGTATGTTGTAACTTATTAAGCGTTTGTAATGTGGCAAAGAGAAAACCAAACCCTGAAAAAACATTGCCAATATAAAATCCAATAATTTTTGAAGCCAGTAATGGAACTTCTTTTTTAGGCTCATTAGGAACAGATTTCAGTCCTTAAAGATTAATAATTGTTAAAGAACTGTGGTTCACATTTGGAAACGTATGTCTCCATCCTCATAGATGCTGATGCTGAAATCCCTGGAGCCCCTGGTGCACCACTGGATGTGCAGTGCTTAGATGCCAACAAAGATTATGTCATTGTCTCCTGGAAGCAGCCCGCTGTTGATGGAGGAAACCCCATCCTTGGATATTTCATTGACAGGTCCGTGAGCACGCCAGACTGGAGAATTTTTGTTGCTGTTCATTCTAACTCAGAAACCTAAAGGCACATTGAAAAGCATGAGATAAAATAATTTGTCATTTGTTATTTTCATTTTCTTTTATGTTTACATCCTTTATTCTACATTTGCTTCTAAATTCAAAGTTGTGTTACTGCTCTCCAGTATTTGATCCCACTGAAAGTATTAGGCACCCAAATATTCTAACTGCTTGTAGAGTGAGCATGTTGCTCAAGGAGGCAGGACCAGTCTGTGCTAGCGCTAGAGGTGAAGCTTGGGCATCCATTGCCTAAAGCAGAAACCAGAACCAAAAAACTGTTCTGAGCAAGACAGTAACAGTTCCCAGAAAAGGGATGCTTGCATGTGCCAAGATATCTGAGTAGGGACTGTAATATTCACTTTGGCAGATATTTCATCAGGAATAAAAAGTCTTTCCCTAACTGTTCATTCATGTTACTGTTGACCGTGTTGCTGGATAACGGGAAGCCATCTCCACAAGCTCCCGCTGGCTTCCTGAGCAGAAGTCACTGTGGTCCTTCCCTGCTGCTTGTTATCTCTTCCTTCTGCCACAAACCAGCCTCCTGCCAGGTGTGAGGCTATGCAGCAGTGGTACTGGTATCACCCCACCAGATCTTGTCATTGCACTGGCTGTAGCCATGGCACTGCAGGCTCCCCAGCAGTCTTTGAAACAGGGTCCAGCTGAGTGCCTTACTTTAACCCCACTCACAATCGTCTGTGTGCTGGGCTGGTCACAGAACTAACAAGGGAGGTCTCCATGCCCCATGAAGTCCATCATTTTATGGGAAGTACAGTGGAGTACTGTGTATGATAGATGTACTAGTTACCTTCTGGCAGCTGCAAAAGATACATGTATTTCCTGAGCCTATAAGAGATTTAGTGTGTGCCCAGATGGTTCTTCATCCCTGACCCCTTGGTGCATCTGCTTTGATGTCATCAGCATGTAACACTGTGAGGAAGCTGGTATGGACCAGCCAATGAACATGAACAGACGGTGAAGCAAAAGGGGGGGGGATGCCCCAAGTTTGTGTTTCTCCCTTCTGAGCACTGCTCTTGCTGTTGGTATTTTTCAGGTGTGAGGTTGGCACCACACACTGGACCCAGTGCAATGAGAGTCCTGTGAAGTTTGCTCGTTTTCCTGTCACTGGTCTGATTGAAGGCCGTTCCTACATCTTCCGAGTTCGAGCTGTGAACAAAGCTGGAGTCAGCCTACCGTCCCGGGTATCAGAGCCTGTGGCTGCTCTGGATCCTTCTGACAGAGCCAGGCTTAGAAGTAAGATGTGCTTTTTTGCAGGTTGCCTGACACGTCCAAGTCGTCACAACTCATTAGGAAAAAACCCCAGCCGAACAGCACGACAATCTATTCATAAGCCTTCGAAATCCCGCTAGAGGGAGCAATGCAAAAACAGAACCCTCTTTGGAGGCAGCTTTGCCAAGAGGAAATCATCATAGGGCTATTTGTACAAAGTGCTCTACTTCCTGAAATGGCTTTGGCTGGCTACAGCGTCATGCTCTGAACTTGCAGGAAGGGGAGAAAAGACACAGGAGTGCTAATTGCATAAAGACACTCACGTCTGTTCATCCAACAAAATAGCTGAACAGATCCTGTGAGTAGTCTCTCTCTGAGCCACAGACAAGGGTAGCTGATTCTGTGCTCATGTGAATATCAAAGTTTTTCTATAACATCAGCAAAATACCAGGGTAGCCCAAGCTCTGTGTGTTAAATTTTATATGTGAAGGCTATTTCTGCTGTTGCCTCGTAATGTCCCAGACATTTTGTTTCCAAATCCACCTCTCTAACCATATACTAAATCATATACTTAAAATGCAGTTATTTCTACTTATTTGTGAAGTTTTACTATTTAAAATTGTCAATGTGAAGGGATATTGTATGCAAAGCTACAGAGCTCCCTTGCTCCCAGCTTGTATGTCTTAATGTATCATAATGCTGCAAGCTACAGACTGCAGTCAGATGATCAAGTTCAAAATAAAAACAAAAGGACAGAGGAAGCATTGTGCCAGGAAGCATTGTGCTCAGACAGACATGGGAAACCTGAAGTCTGGGGGAGGCTTCTTCTCAAGGGGGAGCATGGAAGCTGTCTCTGGTGATAAAGTCTGCTCTTGGTGGCCTATTCCCATTACGTGTCCTCCTTTCATCCATCATGATCCTTTTAAATCCTCACCAGCTCCCCTCTGCTCGCATTTCCAAAATGGATCAGCCAATGTAGGGCGAAGCACATAGAGGTGGAGAACAGCATTTGCAAAAATTATCTCTGAAAGTGCATTGACCTGGTTGATAGCTGAATGCGTAACTGCAATAATATGATAGCACAGAGGCACTGAGAGTGCAACCCAAATCATATCTAGTGGATATGCTGAGTCAGGGTGAGTTTCTGTTTGTGACTGTGACCCATGATTTGAAAGCTGGTGATGTGAGGCAAAGTGGTTAAAAAGAGACAAAGAGCAGCCTGCAGGATTTTGGCTGTCCCTTTAATGAGTGAGCTGTTAATCCGAATGAATAGAGTATGGAAAATAAAGTTGAAGTTAATTCTCTGAAAACAATGAGTTGAGTGAGCCAAATACCTCTGTTTGTCACCTAGGTGATTTCAGTGACATTTTTGTAAGGAACAGACATTTCAGCGGATTAAATTTTCTAGCTATATTGATTGATAAGCTGCTCTCAGTATTTAAGCTTTGATAACTAGTTTGCTACATGAGCAACGTTCACAGCAGTAACAAAAAATAATTCTCACATGAATCTCAGAAATGTTATTTTTGAACCACAAAAGAGTAATTTTCCTCATTATTTCAAAACTCTTAGAAATCTCTCATTTCCGTGATACCTCTAACATTTGTTTCAGGTCACCCTTCTGCTCCCTGGACTGGACAGATTATTGTCACTGAGGAAGAACCTGCAGGTAAACATAGCCCTTTTGCCTACAAAAGTCTAATATGAAGCTGGCCAAGTAATTAGGAAAACTCCCAGTGAGTTCAGCTGACTTTGGCACACACCCAAAGTTAGTTCTGAGAGTTGATTGACCTTGAATAACATAATCTGGTTGTAGAGGTGAGGTTTCATTATTCAGGACTTAAAGAATAAACATACTTGGAGTTAAAAGAGTTCATTTAAAACCAATATTTAGAAGACTCTTAACTCTATGTTTAAAAAAAAAAAAAAAGAAAAATCAGGTGCCAAGATATATTAGTAGTCCTAAATTTTAGTTAAGGCACAAGTTCTGACACAAATGTGAAGGATTTAAATATCTATTCCCTCTCCTATTCTTCTCTCCTGATCTTCAGAGGGTGTTGTTCCTGGTCCACCTACAGACCTCCAGGTTATTGAAGCCACCAAGAACTATGTTGTGCTTAGCTGGAAGCCTCCTGGACAGCGTGGCCATGAGGGTATCATGTACTTTGTGGAAAAGGTAAAACTGGACAAAATCAGAATCACGATAGGATGAACTTTTACATTTTTGTTGTCATCTCTTCTGGGCTTTCAGTTAACTTTCCTTTCCACATGTGATTTTCAAACTAAGGCCAGGAGAGTTATCTTCATCAAGATAACTGTTACTGTAGATTAAAATAAACCAGGAATAAAGGAAAGATGGGAAATAGGAAAGTAGATGCAGAATGTGTCACACACTAATATCCTTTAATGAATTGTGTCATTGACCTACTCTGAAGTAGACAGGCTGGCAAACTCCTTCTGTAATGAAAAAGCACAGAGAGAAGTCACATGTTTTCATATATATGATTTATTTTTTTTTTTTTAAATGCATATATAAAAAAAATCTGTATAAAGGAAAGCTCGTCTGGTGGGACAGATTGTTTGGACAGAGGAATTCTGCAAGAGATTCCTGGCATCAGCACTTTCTCCTCCAGCTGCCTTTTCATATTTATCCTCTACATCACCTTTCCATTTGCTTCACCAACTCAAAAAAGATGACAAAATTTATTTTCCAGAACAGAATCAGGTTTAATTTCAGTGTCCTGCTTTTCTGAGTCATTTTTGCATGGCTGCTAGCCTGAAAATTCTTCATGCTATCACCCTTTTTACTTGTATCTCATGGTTCACAAACTTTTTCATGGATGCTTTTCCTTATCATTCTAGAGGTGTCATGAAGGGAGACATAAATATCTTCCCATTATGTGTTTTTCACCTCTCTCACAAAATCTGGTCTAAATAAGTGAGTTTCACTTAGCAACAGACTTAGAGAAGATGAATGTATGAATTTCAATTTTCCATGTAAGAAAGCTTTTTAATAACCTCTTGCACGCTGAGTACTGATGTCACATAGTCAGGTAATGTTCTGCTGAGAATTTGAAATCCCTCAGAAACCAGAACCGTTACTTGAAATTTCCCTTAATGTAAATCAGGCAAAAATTATTCACTAATATTAATGGTATAAGTGATCATTAGGAGTGACACAAGAGCATCTAGAAGCAATGTGGTAATGTTAGACTTCTGTTCTTTGGATGAGGTTGAATGTCTGCAGAACTCATTTTGAAAGTGGTCCAGAACTGGATACAGTTAGTAATAACATCACTTCCTCGCAGTGAAGAGGAGTTTAGCTTTGATATATAAAACCCCGTAAGTACGTTTTCTGGAGTAGGTGGACATCTGACAGATTCATAAGCTTTAAAAGATGCTCATTTTGTGGAGAGGCCAAAAAAAGGAACATGAGTTCTCCACAGCAGACATGCATTTGGTGGTCTGGGTAGAAAGTCTTATTGGGTTAGACACTCAGCTTTTAGGGACTTCTGCTCCATATATGGCTTCTGGGTTTGACTGCAGTGCGTTGCTGGGACAGAGGACTGGCAAAGGGTGAACACTGAGATCCCTGTGAAGTCCCCTCGTTTTGCAGTTTTTGATTTGGCTGAAGGCAAATCCTACTGTTTCCGAGTTCGGTGTTGCAATTCAGCTGGAATCGGGGAACCTTCAGAAGCAACTGAAGCCACTGTTGTGGATGACAAACTCGGTAAGTGTGTGGTCATATGTATGAAATTTTCTTTTCAGTTTATGATGTAATTGTTTTGTCTGAAGACAGATAGCTGCCCAGTAGATAATTCAAGTATGAAAAGCAGTCAGTGATTTATTCCCTTTAGCTAAAAAAATTTGGTTTGGGTTATTGAACCTTTAACATGTAGTCAAATGACTGATGCAAACTAAGGGAATTAAGCTGTGAATAATGACGCCAAGATCTGCAAAGGCTGCAAAGTGAAAGAAAATGAAAACTCAAGGAGGCACAAAAATGTTTTGTTTTACTTAGAGTCTTCATTGAAAGTAATCCCAGACATCAGCAGAGTATAACCTTCCTTGTTTGCCAAATTAAACAAAAGTGAAGAATTTAATACTAACATGAATGCAGAGACTGGAAGAGAAGCCAAGATGTTCACCACAGTAAATCATCAGTAGCTACACCTACACTAGCAATTTGTTTCCAAACAGCAATGCAGTTTTCAATCCAATTCACAGATTGTCTCTGTTTACTTCATGCTGGCTGAGTTTTCAGAACAGTTTGATGCACATGAGCTACATTCGTTAAGAAAAGTCAAACAGCTCTTGTCAAAAAACACTTCAGATGCATTTTGCTGTTGAACAGGGGCATTGGTTCTGACTTATTCTGTGGGCTGCACAAATCTTCAATGTGTAATTTACACATTTTCCCGTTTTGAAAGCTCAAAATCACATTTCTGGTGTAAACGTTCAGCACAAGGGAATAAACTATATCTAATTTGATGGAAATGCGCTGAATTACAGGCAATAGAGAAGCAATGAACCTCACCACCAAAGGCTTCAACCTGCTGATCCTGTTCTGTTGTTACTTAACCTGTCAGGTTACTTAATTTTAATCAGAGGATATTTTTGAGGGTTAAATCTGTATTAGTCATTCTAATGTAAGAATTTAGAATGGATATTCTGCCAAGAATATTCATTCTATAGAATGTCTATCGAGAATAGAATGTCATCCTGATCTTATTTGTAGATTTTGACTGGCTGCTTACTAATTTATCTCTGTTTCTCTCTCACAGATGTTCCCAAAGCTCCTGGACGTATTATGCCAATTAGGAATACAGATACCTCAGTTGTTGTCACTTGGACTGAGCCCCCAGATGCCAAGGAGCTGGTGGGATACTACATTGAGTCAAGTGTAGTTGGATCTGGTCATTGGGAACCATGCAATAACAATCCAGTGAAAGGCACAAGGTAATGGATTTTCAAGCATGGAAATTACAGCCACCAATTTTGATTCACTAGATTTATGTGCTTTCCAGCCATTACTAGTAGTAGTAAAGTTAATCACTCTGTGGCAGCCAGCAGGCTAGAATCACTCTTGCTGGTGAAGTTCATAAGAAGTTATAAAAATATATTTCAAACTGTGAGCCTGGTCCAAAAGGAATTTATAATCAACCTTATGTCAGAGACAGTCAAGGGGCAGGGGAAATGTGGACATTGCTAGTGAAGGAAAGAGAAACTCTTTGCTTCTCTTTGCTCTTCTCAATAGCAAACGGCTATTGTAGCTATTTGCTACAGTAGCCGTTTGCTATTGTACAGCGTATCAGTCTGATGAAAAACAGTACAGTGAGGAATGGCTGAAATTACAAGCGTGGAAAACTGAACTGCATAATGTTTGGAAGCAAAGTCATATGTTTTAGAAGACAGCTGTAAACATTTCTGGACTGTGTATCTAGAATGTCAGGAGGACATGTGGACTATATCACACTAACAACATTACTTTCTAGCTACTCTTTCACTTGCAGTTATCAAGATATTAATGAACACTCTTCAATATCTGGTATAAACTCACATTTCTTACTGATATGAAGCTCAGTCTCTAGTCAGAAAAATAATCGAGACTTAAAACTTTGCAAGCTAAATCATATTTGGTTTTGTTTGAATAAGGATATAATCTTCAAAGTTTAAAGGAACTTGATCTGAAGTGGACTGATGTCAATGCAGAAGCAGCCTCTGTTTATTATGACTGATTTGGCTTATTTGTAATTGCTATCTGTGACAACCCTTATTACAATAAGTAAGGCACTACTAGATACTCTTGGACCAACTTTGTTTTTAAAAAGGCATTGTAAATGCTTTGCATATGAAAAATACCTAAACCCCCACTTGCTTGAACACAAGCACAACAATCTCCTTTAAGCATTCTTCTGTTAATTTATATTGAAATAGTTGTATGTGCCAATTTATATACTTTCATTTATACTTCTATGATTTATATTGTGGTTATATCAAGTGTTGGTGAAGTTTCATGCTGTTTGCATATTTAAAATATGAAACATAAACTTTATTCACCATAAAAATAAAAAGTGTTCTGAGATACTACATACTGTGATGCAGCTACACTGCTTAGGTTTCTATCACTGCATTTATGGTCAGCGTGATGTAATGTATAATGCAGCCTGGCACAGGCAGTCTGTTAACTCTTGGCTTTTCTGATTGAATCAATCTCAAAGCATTAGCTGTAGCTCATAGTTTGCATTATGCAGCATAGGTTGATCTTTTGAAATCTGTTTTGTGCATTCATCTCGGTGAAAGCAAATAATTTTGAGAAGTCTGGCAGAATGAGTAGGGAAAATACTGCTCTGCAAATATGAATTCAGGTTTAAATTTTTCCTAAAGTAAGTTGTTAACTTTGAAATACATCTTATTTTCCTCACTATATTTGCTTCAAACATCATTGCATGATGCCATCATTGGCAGTGCAAGACATGACATTATGAAGTAAAGCAAAGAAAAAGTAGCATGAAATAAAATATACTTCAAATAACTATTGTAAAATAAGTTTTGTTTTAAATAAAGCACTGAAAATTTCAAACAGCAATTTTCCCAAAACAAATTATTCCTGCCTTGGGAAATATTGTGTTTCAGGGTGGACATTAGAAAAAATATATGAGGTTTTTTATGCAATCATTAGGTAACTCAGTAGATTATTGTGTCATGTATAGAAGCAAAAATCAAATAAAAAATTGGGCACTTTTTAGCTCTTGCCCTATGCTCTGTAATGTTTTTGAACATTGCAATTTGTCATCTATTATTGGAAATGAAACATGGGAACTTGTGCTACAGGTGTCTCTTACTTATGTCATTGTGATATTTCACAAGGAAATATAGATATTATCTCTGCAGCTTTTTGCATTGTTTCCATTAGGAAGCATGGACTTTATATGGTAGCAGAAGTAAGGTAGACCCTCTGGTAACATAAAAACTTGAACACTCTTAAGAAGGAAAGAGTGTTGGTAAATGGTTTATCTGAAGAGACATGGTTTTAGACGTTGTATTTGTGCATGAATGAGGTGCTTAGATACATTCTGCATTTTCTGGGCTTCATTTAAGTCACTGGGGTCACTGTTTATCCTCAGTTTTCAGAAATGAGAGTACATTTTAGGGAAGAAATGCTTTATTTTCCCACTTAAGATTTCTTTTTCTCCATAATACTTCCTAAGTATTCCTTCACTGATTTGTTTTAGATTCATTTGCCATGGGCTTATCAATGGTGAGAAGTACATTTTCAGAGTCAGAGCTGTTAATGCAGCAGGGCTGAGTGAATTTTCACAGGATTCAGAGCCTATACAAGTGGAAGCAGCCATTGGTAAGCTATTTTTCATTGTTGTTTTCAATGGCGAATATGTTGGGTTATAATTAAGAGGTTTTCAGCAACTATTTGTAGCTAATTGTTTTGTTTACCAATGCTGTCCACAAATAATAAATTCATCTATAGATTCTACGGTCTCACAGCCATAGTTTCACAACCACTGCACTCCTTTAGACTGTTCACCCTCACCATCCAGTCTTCTCCAAGTGTTTCTTGTGAACCACTGTAACAGAGCACTGCCAAGTTCACTTCATAGGTACCCTGGAAAATGGAATGTCATTCTGATTTTGTAATGTGGTATATATCATCTCTAATGCACACCATCCAATATAACAGTCAGTTCTTAAGAAATTTGGCTCCATAACTAAACCTAATAATCAGTGCAATGTGTCTTTTGTAAAGCTTCTATAACCCTGTGTGTTCCTTCTTTGTTGATGGGCTATTTCTGTTTGCCACTTCCTGAACTAATCCATAAAGATTAATGGTATCATTGGCTAGAATAAATTGCACATCTGCAACATCCTCAATCTCATTTGTGTTAAAACTGCATACCTCACAACCTTCGAGCAGAGAGATGTGGCTTGCAAGATCATTTTGAAGGGATCAGAAATATGACTCAGAAGATCTAAAACTAAAATAATTATAGCAAATAAGGATTACTATTAACTTTCCATATTTCTTCTCTCTGAAAATATACATTATTAAAAGACCATTACTTGCTAGCAGGTTGAGAGGTATTTAGGCATTTCAAATTTTTGTGAATTCAAGCTTAACATTTTGTGTGCAAAACCTCTTATTTGTCATACTTCGTATTGTTCAATTGTGATACTTAGTGTTGTATGCATTTCTTCATTCTGCTGACTAAATGAAGAGAAAATAATGTATTCTAATTCAAAAATGTCTTTGCTGTTTCCTGGAAATTATAGGGGGAGGATTGCTTCATGGTGTGTGTCCTGAACTGAGTGGTAAAGCTGGTGGACTAACAGACCGCACTACCATCTGGGAAGGCATGCATGAGTCCTCCCAGCCTATCTTTGACACAGATGCTTTGCTAAAATGCAATGCTAAGTTTAATAGAGACACACTACCCAGTAGCTCTGACAAACTGTCAAGTACAGGAGACAATAACATGAGAGAAATGCTTAAGGACACTGTCCCATCTTCACTACAAAAAGTTGCTCCTAAGCAGGCAAGTAAGTCTCAGCCTGGGAATCTTTTGACACTGGAAGAAGTGCCAAAGAAGAAAGATAAAGGTGAGAGTTAATAAAATAAATAGATTTCACTGCTTGGGTACATCCACTTCAGTTGGTTGTAAGTTCTGCTCATCAATGTCACAAATGAACATGCTCTCCAGTGATTCATCTTCCGTCAGACCCATTAAGTGCATGCTGAACTCTCCATTAAGATCATTATGCATGTAATGGCGTTGTAAACCACTACAAGCTTAGTACCTACTGAAAGTAAAACAAAAAAATCCATTTACTACTTTAATAGCTTGCTTGACTACATATTAATGTATCCAAGATATGGTATTATTTCTAAGTCACTTCAGTGATTTTTTAGAAGTCTTTGTTATATCTGTGTTATGTAAATGTGAAGGAAACAAAACTTGATTATAATGGTAAGCATGAAAATCTGTGTTGTGTTAGAATATAAGATTTGTGGATTTATGCCTAAGCTAAAGCTTATCCTCTGAGACACAGTGCTAACAATGAACGTTGTGTTGTATCTCTGACAGCAATATGTAATGAGGAAAACCTATCAAGTTAAAGGCACATGAACAAAATCATGCTTTATGTTGTCAACACCTAAACACCCATTATAGCCCAAGAAATGTGGGGCTTGAATTTCATTTAAGTCCTGGTACCTGGCCAGTGAACTGAATTCCTCCCTAGGCCTCTGAAGTGAGCCTCAAAAGGCTTGTGCAAAGTGTTGAACAGAAAACAAAGTAGAGGCACCTGGGGCTAGCTGGCATTGATATAAAACATTAAAAACAAAAGCAAACATATAAGATGTAGGATTTCACCAAAATTAGGACTTCTGGTTTATAAGCAGGGCTCTTCACTGGTGCATGATACATTGGGTGTGGGCAAGCATTTCCCCACTAGGTACAGAAAAGACTTTATAAGAAAATGGGTTGAGATGGAGTTGATGATACCTTTATTGTTTAAAAAACATAAATAGAAATGAAGATTATGCCACGTACTTTTTAATGTTGGTTCCAATAACAGACATATTCCATTTCTGGTCAGTCTACAGTGCCTATGATCACGCGTTCTTCTATTAAGGTAAGATCATGCGATGGGTGCAATGATAAAATTTGCACAGGACGTAAATTTAAAAAAAAAAAAAAAAGAAAAGAATGAACAGATAAAGTCCATGCTCAGAGGGGAAGAATATGGGCTTATTAAAAAGAAACAAAACAACAAACCAAAAAACCCTCAACTAAAATGAATATTGTAGGTGTGAAAAAGGGTTTGCTTTCAGCAAAAGAAAACAAATCATTGCATCTCCATTTTTTTTCCTTTTCCTGTAATGTTAGTTTTAGTTCCTCATTTTCCACAGTTTTAAAGTGAGTCCTGATCACTTACATCAGAGCTGCAATTGCAACACATTCTTTCACTATGTATCAGCTTGCTTCTCAAAGAACAAATCATGCTGAAAACTAATACCTATGCAGTCTGGACTTCTTCATTTGGTTTATGGAAGCTTTTATCCTGCATTTCTTATTTGAATCCAGAAACTTCCCTTGACCACATAAATATTGTTCTAATTAGGAAATGCAGGATGGGAGCCACCTGAATACACTAATTGAGTGCCAGTCTGATTATTGAAATATTGCTTCCTACTTACATCTATTCACATTGAAACAGCTGCTCCATCTCCACCTTATGACATCATGGTGCTTGAGAGTGTTCGTGACTCGATGGTATTAGGATGGAAACAACCTAAAGTCGCTGGTGGAACTGAAATTACCGGCTACTACGTGAACTATCGTGAAGTGGTTGATGGAGTTCCCGGGAAATGGATGGAGGCCAACATTAAGGCCATTAGTGAGAGGGCATACCGGGTAAGTGGTGAACTTCTGTAAGTGATGTGGGTGCAAGCAGTATTTCCAAAACAAATCTCAAAGACAGATTTGGATAAATTATTGTTCAGTGTATGGATTGCTGTTCAGAGGGTTTTATACCCATGATGATACATTTATTCAGTTCTATTAAACTTCTCTGCAAAACTGTTTGTACACTGATCTGTTATTCTGGCACCAACTCTCATCTGTGAATTCACTACTCTAGGTATGACTAATTTTTTATGTCATGCCCTCAACAAACAGCATTCCTACTGGGTTTGGTGGACCTACCCCAGTTCTTACTGGTGCTGGAACCAGCTGTGTATCAGCTGCACTTTGTGATCAGTTCTTGGCCTAATTTAGAGACAGTGCTAGCTAAAACCTTTTTGAGCTGCTTTACAAATGAAAACCAGTGCCAGGACTGAGTTTCACCCTGCCGTGGGGACAAGTCTTGCCTTAAGTGAACTTGCTCTGTATCATGAGACGGATTAATATGACTGTTGTGCAATACACTGCTCCCTTCCTGACTACCCAAGTGTCTATTAATGGGAAAAGTGGTTTAAAATTTGGTGTGCTAAGACCACTCACGTATGCTCCACCACTGACCAGAAGAAAAGCCAAGATAGTTATTGCTTTATGTATGATGTCAATAATGCTTTTATCTCTTTATGCACACAACACATGTTCATGTGTTTAATAAAGCCTTAATCCAAAGTTAATAAGTACCATCTTGTTGATTATGCAGATTCAAAACCTGAAGGAAAACATGGTGTACCAGTTCCAGGTAGCTGCTGCTAACCTGGCAGGCGTTGGGACACCTTCCCAACCCAGCCAGCCCTTCAAATGTGAAGAATGGACCATTGCTGTACCTGGTAGGATCCTGAGTGGGAGGTGGAGGTTACTCACTGTCCCAAGGGTGCTCTGTAATCAGTTATCCATCAAGGTTCTCAATGCCTTCAGTTTCCAGAGGAGTCAAAAGGCACTGAAGTTCATACCCAGGCTTGAATCTCCTTCACTTTGATTTAGTACATTTACAATGACATATTGAACAATCCCTATTTAACCAGCAGCGTTTTACAACAGCTTGTACTTTCGTTATCTTTCCTGCTTGGTTCCTGTACTGTGTCTGCCACTTTGCTTCCTAGTTTAAATGTTAGACATAAATATCTGTCTAAGGTGCAAGGCAAGGAAGAATAAGGTCCTGTAACCCTTGTCTAAATGTATCACTTCAAGGCCAGATTCCTGGCCTGTTAACACCTGTTGAAATGAACAAAAACAACCTCTATTGACTTCAGTGGACTTTAGAGCAGTCCTTGGAGCAGCACATTAGCTTAACAATTAACTTATTTCGCTGAGTTAGGAGATTATTTGTCAGTTTTGTTTGTTCATGAATATTTGATCAAGATACCAATCTCAGCAAATTGGATTGTTTTTTGGTCTAGCCTTTTTAACAGGCATAGGTTGTATTTATATCAGGTCTAGATATGACGCAGAGGAGTTGCCCATGTTATGCCAGCTCTGGGTGTACAACATGTCTTGTTTTGGATTCTGCAGTTTTATGCATTAGCCACTTTGGGATTTATTTTGATACCACAACTCCAACTTTTAACTTTCAGGGCCACCCCATGATGTCACATGCTCAGAAGTTAGGCAGGACTCTTTGGTTTTACTGTGGAAGGAACCAGTTTATACAGGCCGTAGTCCCATAGTTGGTTATTATGTCGATATGAAGGAAACTGAAGCAAAGGAGGATCGCTGGAAGAGTGTCAATGAGAAGCCACTTCAAAATAAATATTTGAAGGTAAACAGCTTAAGATTCCAATACTGGTATAACAGTATAATCTTGATGAAGTCAGCCTTCAATAGCATCATCATGTTATGATCATGGTTCCATTTAATGAAATAGTAGGCTATGCTGTGTTGAGAATACACACAAAGTAATGTCTGTATAGTTAGACAAGACAGTAACTCAGAAGATACTCTGATATGACAAACCTAAAAATAAAAGAAAGCCACTGCAAAACGCAAATACCATTCTGTAACACAGGAGGCATTTTCTGGCTCAAAGGGCAAGATAGATATCACTACATAAAAGCAGATAGCATAAAATTAGATGTTATGATAATGTGGCAGGTGATTTTTTTAGGATACAAAGTACCATCTGCTCACATTTCACAGCAAGTTAAACCCAAGCTTTGTGCACTATTATGTCTCATCATTTTGTAGAAATAGGCCTGAAGTGGGTTTGCTAGTTATATGCTTTTCAGAATATTTGAAAGACAATTCACTTTAAAGTGTGATACTTTCATATGTTTTAAAGGAGCATTCACAGGTGTTATAATGTATGATTCCTCAAGTCACTACAATTAAATCTGTACAATTAAATGCTCTCCTGTTTCTAAATAGGAATAGCTGGCATTTATTACCCTGATAATTTAATTTTTAAAGGACAGAGTTTACCTGCAGTGAAAGACAGTGATGTTTCAGAGGTCAATGTAATTAAGCTAAAAATATCCTATTCAGTAACAATGCTCCTTTTGCAAAGAAATTGTAGAATCATAGGATGGTTAGAGTTGGAAAGGACCTTAAATATCATGTAGTTCCAAACCCCTGCCATGGGCAGGGACACCTTCCACTAGACCAGGTTACTCAAGGCCCTGTCCAACCTGGCCTTGAACACTGCTAGGGATGGGGCAGCCACAACTTCTCTGGGCAATCTGTGCCAGTGCCTCACCACCCTCACAGTAAAGAATTTCTTCCTAATGTCTAACCTAAACCTTCCTTCTTTTAGTTTAAAACTATTCTTCCTTGTCCTATCACTACGTGCCCTCTCTAGACTTCTTGTAGGCCTCCTTTAGTAATGATGCTGTCTAAATATTAGCTGTGCATACAAGAAAGGAGCAAGCCATACAGATTAGTCATGTCATTCTGGAATTGAAAAAAAAAAAAAAAAAAAGGAAGAAATATTTTAAATATTTGTCAACTGGAAGAAAAGCAAAACAAGAAAAGAAAGGAAATATATTTGTCAAGTATTCAGACTGATCTGTAATAAGCATGAAATTAAAATCAGCGTTTTGTAATACATGGTGCATGTATATTTGCTCCCTCCAGATAGGTGGCCTAAAACAAGGTGTGAGCTACGTGTTTCGTGTACGGGCAGCAAACCAGGCTGGTGTTGGGAAACCATCAGACGTCACAAGTCCTGTCATAGCTGAAACACGACCAGGTTTGTTAGAAATACTTCCTCTTTTTCATCATATTTAAACAGGTTCCTGTTTGTGTTTACATACAGGCTGCATGTGAACAGTCCCACCCCTCTCAAGTCAAACTGTTTCTCTAAGTAGGAAATGAGTTGTGGGTCATATCTTACTTTCTTGTCTGGTACACTTTTATGTCAGAACAGATTTTCTTACCATAACTACAGCTTCAGGAATATAAAAAAATACAATTAAATTGTAAGATTTGCATATATCATTTGCATAAGTAGAAGACCCACTAGGATCAGATCAACCACAAAACACTGCATATGTAGATTTTGCCTATCCTATAGTAAACCTGTTGTTTATGCTTTATCATTTTCCTTTCTTTAACCTAGTAATGTGCCTGAGAAAAGGGTACAAGAAATTACATTTTTTCCCTTGGCCTTTGAAATAAAGGCTTTAAAAACATAAAGAAGTCACTTTAGAGACCCCTTTCAGTGGAAATTCAAGTACAACTGTTTAATGGAGTCATCCTTGAAGGATGGTTCCGTATTTGCAGATACGGTCTCCACAAAAGTAATTTCTTAAAAAGTACTAAGAAGGGACAAAAGGTTTATTAAAAAACTATTTTGGAAAGCAGACTCTTGGAGAGGCTTCTGCCTTTCTCACTCAAACCACACAAATCTCAAGACCAATCATACAATTTTATTTTTTAAATTACCATAAGTGTTTTGGTGTTGGCCAATCAATGCTGTCATTATCACCATTTTGGACAGAGACAAAATATTGTCAGGTGTCTCCAGACAATTCCTGCTGGAATTTTGCTCTTGGCAAATAAGTAAAATCTCAAAACAACTGAGCTTTCTAATCAAAGAATGTAAGTAAAAAATATCCAAATGAATATATTTGCTTTAATGCGAATTGTAGTAATTGGCTTTATGCAGTGAAATCTATTAAATATAATTATGTGATACTTTGCATCCACTTTCTCTTGTTTGGAAACCACATTTAATTTTTACTGTTATCTCCTAAAATTTAACTAAAAAACATACCCCACCAATCCAGTCTACTTTTGAGCTGTAAATTTGTCTTTAGACAAAGGTACTTTGGTGTGTGTGGACCTCACAGGAAATAGAGTAAACCCAAGAGTAGACTGCAGCTGTTCCCCATTGCTGCCCTTAATCCTTGTGCATCTTGGTGCAAGGCAAAATTAGATTCTGCTCCTGCATCAGTCACTTGAGAAGGGCTCGAACCTCAGAAATTAGTGAAACCCTGTCCCATTCAGCTTTTCTGACTAGATGCATTCAAAATGGTACCATTAAAGCTTTCTGCTTTATCTTCATGTTATCTCTTTCAATGCAATATACTACTCGGAAAAATTGAGATTTTATATGACATCTAAGTATTTTATTTCTCACAAAGACTTTAAGAGAAGCTCTGAATGATACATTGAAACCACTGAGCTATCTAGAGGAGGGAAATTAAGACTGCTATTACTACAGGGGCCTCTTTGGCTCTATTTTGTAGGATGGGTGGAGAATTCTGGTTAGTAATTTAAAAGATTTTTTTTTACTTATATAAATATTGCATCTATAAATTTATATAAATATTACAGGTAAACACCTGAGAATACTTTAAAACAAATATAAAAGATCCTGTCCCTCAAATGAATCTTCTGGCTGTAATTGTTTGCACATTGCATAATCTGTCATCAAAAGATTTGTGTGCTAATGATCTACAGGAAACAAAACACTTCCAAATGTCAAGTGATGAATATGCGTATAAAAAATTAAATTATAGAAAAATAGCTGATATGCTGCTGCCTGGTAAAATATTTTTGGACCTTAGATTTCATTTATCATATACTGATACTTAATGCGCTTCCTTGCCATGAGGCCTGGTAAGTAACAGTAACAAAATGGTAATATTAATCTCATTTTCTATTAAATGGCTATGGCAAATTATAAATACTAAGAAAGCTGCGTGTACAGAAATTGTCATTACAGGAGCTACTCACAGTGCTGGAAAGGATGTTGTATAGTATTAAGATGATGAAACACAGAAATCTGCTTGCATGCTTGAGGCTCATTAAGAATTATGCTAAAAATAAAGCATTTAATCTCAATGTCAGGAATAAGGATTTTGTTTTTAAGGTACAATACTTTGTGGAGGAAGTGTGTCATTAGCATTCTAGACAGCCCAGAGCTGTCTTACACTAAGTAATATAACATGAGTGTCTTATTCAGATTGGAGACCCAGCTCAGAGCTGTTCAGAAAAGGAGTCTGGATGTTCTCCAGCACGTTTCAGTGCATAAGCCCTCCCTGACATTCTGACAAATTGTTGAAATGAAAGTTAACACCACAGATGATGAGCTTGCCCGGCTGCCCGAATCCCAGACAAAATTCCCGCAGCTTCACTGGTGTGAGAGGGAGCAGGATAGAAGTGCCTTCAGGTTTCTGATCTGGTATTCATCCCCAGAGCCTTTTAAAAGACAAACTGGGTCACTTTATCCAGCTCGAGGACTTTAGGTACTGGCAAAACAGGGTGGGCAACTTTAGTAGCTAATTGCAAATATTCACTGCTTTGTGGGCTCAGGATTAATGCTGCAGACGGTGGCAGGGCTGGATGCCAAGCACAGCAATTAAACCAACCTCCCAGAGTGAAGCCAGTGCTACTGAAAATGTGCCTCTGTTGCACAAGTGTGCACTGCTGTGGCAACTCGACTGTTTCCTCTTCTACCTCCTGAACCTCTTTGAACACCCACAGTTGCACACAGTGGTCCCTTTAGAGCTCTTATATTATTAGGGGAAAAGGAATTCATGTGGCTTAATGAAAGCTCTGACTACCCTTTACCATGGAAAATATTGCTATTTAATATTTCAAACATTTAGTGGATTTAGAGGCTTCCTTTTTTTGCCTTCAGGTTTTTACAGAACAAATATCATGACTGTCATGTGCTTAGGCTTGCTCAAATAAATTGTTTTACAATGCTCTTTAATCTGTGTATTAGAATAAAAACTGTTCTTGAGAATCAAAGAACAAGGATGCCAAAGTTTGAAGCAATTTATGTGCCAACTGAGAAAATGGCAAGGATCTGCTTAATCTACCCTATAAGTGATATCAATATAAGTTTGTTTGCTGGTATCTCTAAGTGGAATTGCCTGGTTCTGCTCTTTCAGGAACCAAGGAAGTAGAAGTTGTTGTTGATGACAATGGAGCCATTTCCTTGAACTTTGAATGTGATCAGATGTCTCCTAACTCTAAGTTTGTTTGGTCCAAGAATTATGAACCAATTGAGGATGACACTCGACTGAACATCGATACTAAAGGCGGAAAGTAAGAACACTTGGGGACAGCAATAGTCTGGACTTTGAGAGATCTAGACAGAAATTCATCCTTCTGGATGTATGACTTCAGTCAGAGTTACTAAAAGGCTACTTCATGAACATGCTGTTCTCCAGCAAGTCCATATGCAGACCATTTGGAAATTGTAGCTTGCACAAAATAAGTCACACTTCCTGCTTAGGCAATTTAGTTATGTTTATTTCTACTGTTGTTATTTTAATAATATATATTGCTATATTTTAATAATCCTCAAAGTATAAAATTATCTGGCTGTTTGCAAAACGCTTTTGCCATGTAACACTGTTGCAATCTTTGGAGGTGCTGGAGTAAGCAGGAGCCTCTTCTGATGGCGTTGCATGGCCTGATTTGGAAACTTCTATAATGCTTTACAAGCTTACTGTGTTTCTTCCTGCTTTTAGCAGAGAGGAAGAAACAGCAAATGCACGGGTTCACCCTATGAAGTGCCCAACTCCTCAAGTTACAGAAATCATAAAAAAACCCCAGTGGATCACTCACCACACTCGTGGTCTTGAATATGAAAATTGAATCAGCCTGTGCTTACAGCATTGTTCCACACTCATCAAAGACTTGACAACATAGAATCCATAGAATAGCTGAAGTTGGGAGAGACCCTTAAGGTTGTTAAGCATGCTTGAGCTAGTTTAAAATAGCTATCTCCAGTGTTTTTGTCACTGTACGAGAGTTATGCCATCTTCACTTGTACCACACATGATAGGACCTAATCTAGTCTATAATGGCCAGAGACCCACATTTTCCTGTAATGTCAGAGCAAAAGCTAATACAAGGCTATTTTTATGTGGTGTTATAGACATAAAGAAGGGGTTTGGTTCAGACTGATCTCATCTCTTTATCAAAATGTTTGTTTTCTTAAAGGTCAAAAGCTACCTTTAAGGATCTTGGAGAAGATGATTTGGGAATTTACTCTTGTGTTGTTACAGACACTGATGGAGTTTCATCAAGCTACACAATTGATGAGGAAGGTAGACGCAATGTCTATTAAGCATGCCTGTTTTGCTTTCACACCTGTTTTTCCCTGCTGCTGTGCCTCTCAGTTGCATAAGGCGTGCACACCTTATATTACTTCTTTTCTGTCTTTTGCAGAAATGAAACGCCTGCTTGCTTTGAGCCACGAACGCAAGTTCCCAAGTAAGTGAATCAAACATGTCTGCAGGTAGAGCTTTGCATGCAGTCGGGCATCACAAAGCTCCTGTCACCAGCAGGTGGGGAAGTCATTACAGTAATTTCAAGTGAAAGAATTTTTGCATTTAAAATCTAATTTCATTTATTTTTTCTTTTCTCTTCTTTTTTTTTTTTTTTTGTTTCAGTGCATTTGTCTATTACTGATGGTCTTCCCAACCTGTTGCAGGCTATTTGGTCTAGGCATGTAATTAGTCTATATAGCAGTTGGAAAATCAGTATCCCTTTGGTTTTGTTTCTTCTGCAGAACAGCCTTTTATACTTACTCAGCATACCTAACCTGTTTTGAAAACCAGAAGTTGAAAAATTCTCTAACTTTGCTCCAAATTCAAGGTTAACAAAGCAGGCAACTGTAGAAAAATTCAGCTGTAATGATCTATATATATATATAAAACTTTCCTGTTGAAAATTCATTCCCTCCCTCTTTCCTTAACACTTGGCAATAGGAACATCATTCCTGAAGCTTGCGATAGTATTTTTGTCAAGTCCACAGTCCTCCCATACCTTTGTTATATCCTGTGCTATTACTAGAACAACTTGGTTATTTTCACTGCAATGTGAATTACTGGTGAAAACCAAAAGAATGTATTGTGTAATGAATCCTATTACACACAATGAGATGAGACCTAAACCTGGTTTCATCTTTTCCCACAATATTACCTTTTTTCTCATTCCAGGCACTAAAACTCTTGCCTATGTTTTAACATCTTCAGCTTCGTGCATCCATTGTTATCGCTTCTGCCAACTCAGCCCCTATCACACCTCTCAGCCCAGTCAAAACTTGGCTGAAGAAATGGCCTGTCTTTTTGCCTTTATCACTTCTTTCTCATTTCCTTTCATGTCTTTTTCATACCAGCTCTACTCCTCTCAACATGCTGTATCACCTTTTGACATCTTAATGACAGTCTAAGCATCCCCTTGTTTACTTCTGCTCCTCCTAGTCCTTTCCTCCTAATTATGTCTTCACACTGGAAGTTAGTCATCACAAAACCTTGCTGTTGTCACATGTCCTTACTTGCCCTGACCCTTCTGAGTGCTATTGCACTCTCTGTGCTCATAACTAATGTCACAAAATAAGCTCCTCAGGACACAGATGATGCCTTCTTTTTTTTTGCATTGTATTAGCTAACAGTACACTTCTAGTTGTGCACGAGCTTCCAGGAGGCACAGGCGAAAAAGGAGATCACTGCAGAATATATCCTTAAGGAGAAAACTGTCTTACTTGCTTTGGTCACTCCAGGCCCTGTTGACACTAAAAAAAGAGGTTGAGATCCCTCTGGTTGTGCCTATGGGGCTAGAAAAATAATAATGACCTCCTGTGGATCAACACGAAACCTTAGTTCTAGCTCCAGATAATCTATTTGAGGATTACCCAAATTCTTAAAAGAAAATTAGTTGCTAGGTGTTTCTGATTCAACATCAGCTCTTGCCTGCTGCTTTGTTTGGACTTCTGAACTGCGTTAATTGAAACTTCTGCTTAGAAACACCTGCAGCCAGTAACTCTGTAGGAAAATGGGTTGCTTGAATAATGCAGCCTTATAGAACACAACTACGTATGGGTGTGATACTCTAGTGGTTCTAGGTAAAAATAAACTGTTCCAACTCTACAATTTAGTAACTGCCCAAAGACTCTCTGTCAAGTGCTCACAGTAATTTGTGATGCTAAACAAATAGGATGTAAAACCTCGTAAGCAAGATGGTTGGGAAATGCCTGAAGTAACTGTCATTTGGTGCTTATGGAAATATTTTAAAATAAGACTTTGTTCATGGAGGACTGTAGCATAGATTCATCCTTTGTCTCACTTCATGAGAAGTGATCAGCCTGTTGTCCAAAAAGAATCCTTTTTCAGCCTTTCAGCCCTTTATTTAACAGCTTCTGAGATACCTTCCTTTCTCCCATGTTAGACTAAGATATTCATAGTTAATTACATGCAAATCAAGTGTGGGTTTAATCTTGCTGTAGAGCTGACAGCAAGAAAAAGGCAGTGCAGCCTGATGTCTATTCACGTCCTCACTCTCTCACTTCCACTGGCTCCTGTAGCATTTCAATTGTTTTGTTTTGACAAATTATGCAAGACCTGAGATTCCTTCTGTATCTTACAAGCAGTGATGTGCTGGGTGAGGGAGCTTCACACAGACCATTTGCACTCCTGGGGCACACACCTGAGGGCTTGTTCTTTGACTTGCTCCTTCGTGGTAATTCTGTCCCTCCAGGCTCCAGGCTTTCCTCTCTCTGGTTAAGCCCATGTCTTCTTTATTCTCTTTTTTTTCCTGTGACTGTCACCTCACCTTCCAAAAGCCTTATTTTTGCCAGAGACAGGTCCTGTGCCACTCAGGCACCAAAAGCACACATGCTGGTGTGCAATGGTGTATGAGTGCCAAAGGGGTGAGCATGCAAAAGGAAGATATGGGGGGACCTTGCCCGCAGCTTTGTTTGGCAGTGAAGTGGGACGGCAGCTTTGGTCCAGAAGACACCCCAGTTGTTTAGGATGGTGCAAATAGAAAGATGATACCTCTGTCCCAGCCCTCTCCTGCTGTAGCTGGGCCTTTGAATACACAGAGCTAAAGAAACAACCCTGCTCTGGGATTTGTCTGGGAAGAGGTGTGTCTTTATGCTATCACCAGACTGTATCATCAAGCATTTTGCAATGTGTTTGTACACTGCCCTCAGCTGTTCCATGTTACACCCTAGCAATGCAGACTTTACACTGCTGTGAAAGCAAAGACTGGGGGAGAGTTCACATACAGCATACATACTCTCCAGAGCATAATTTTTGTTGAGAATCTGAGCATCACCTAAGACAGCTGATGGAAGCTGATAAAATGAACAATATGCCCCAGTGTCAGTCTAAATGCTTATGCTTAATGTTGCCTATTAAGATACCTTAACAAGCAGTTAAAGTGAGAGCAAGCTGAGGACTTCTGCTAACTCAAACAAGGAAAAATAAAAAAGAATAAGAAATACTAATATTACATATGGTATAGTACTCTTCACATTATTTTGTTTTTCCTGCTAACACAAGGAATTGGTCTACATGTGAGGGATTCCCATTTTTCACAGGTAAACAAAACATACCGGGGAGACAGCGAGGGTGTTGTAATACTTCGTGAATTCTGGAGATGGAATTTGCACTCAGCAAAGGATCAGAGTGCTTACAGAAATCTCCCAACCTGCAGCTCAGCAGCTGACTGATTGATCTGTCTTCATGCTTGGAGTTTTTTTCATGCTTCTCTTTTTCTGCTGAGTCAGTTCGCTGTCTTAGAGCGATATTGTTAGGCAACTCATTAAACATGGGTTTGCACCATACAGACGCACATCATGCTGCAGAGATGCTTGCAGTTTACATTTGAAATGGCCTTGTATTAAAATGGAGCATAACTCAAATCCTGAACACTTCCAGTCTGCACAGACCTCATTGAATCCAAAGATTAAATCTTGTCTGTCATCCTGTGTCTATGTGGGTGGAAAGGCATTCTGTCTGTATGAACAGCTATCATAAGCTAGTTATCTTGCATGCAGTAACCAGTATGAAATGAAAAAGTGCCTTTCTGATTATAGAAGAAAACAGTTGTTGAGCCACAGGCAAAGTATATGCTTCATTCCTTTCTTTCTTCTTTGTAGCTGTCCCGCTTACCTCTGAGTTGGCAGTGGAAATCTTAGAAAAAGGGGAAGTGAGATTCTGGTTGCAAGCTGAGAAACTGTCTGGCAATGCAAAGGCCAATTTTGTATTTAACGATAAGGAGATTTTTAATGGAGAGGTAAGTCTTTTCATTGCTTATATGTGTTTGCATTTTTCTAAGTACCAATGAGTATTAATGTCTGTCTCCAATATATTTCCAAGTAGTGTTCCACACTAATGTGTTTTCAGGAGAAATAGGAGAGCTACGGTGCTTTCATTGGGAGCATCATTAGAAAGATTTTTGTCCATAGTTATAAGCTCCAAACGAGTTCTTGTAGATGCAGTTTACAAAGTGGAGTTAAATGATTTCCTATCACTTTGTGAGTACCACGCATTCTCTTAACTAGTGGAGACCATAGGAGTCCCAGGTGAGCATCTACTTTGGTCTGCAAACAGCCACTGCACTAGACCAGATTCATTCTATCCTCCTTCATCTATAGCCCTAGAATACCCTTGTGGTTGGTTATCACTCTGCTGTCTGAAGGAGTTTGTTACACCAAGCAAGGATTCCCAAGTGGTTGTTTCCAGCAGCAGTACTTGTTATTCTCAAAGACATGACATGGCATGCTTTTGTTGCAACACTGATATCCGGTAGAAGGCAGAGATGGAGCATTCTACACAAAACCTTATAAAAATACAATTATCCTTAAAGAAAGTGTTATTCTGAAGAGATGCAATTCTAAATCTTTCCAATGAAAAAGAGCACAGTAATCGCTCTGTAACAGGCATGTCATGTGCTTGTATAGCATCAGTAAACAGGCTTCACCTTTAACGGATTTCTTATTTATTTGGTTGTACTAGAGACAGTGCTAGAGATAGTGGAAATCTGTATAAAGAAAACAGAATTTCAACTGAAGACACCATTTAGCATTTGACAAATATTTGCTGATTCTGACATCCATTGTTTCCTTACTTTCCATTCCTGAAGAAATATAAAATGAAAGTGGACCAGAAGACTGGCCTTGTTGAAATGATTATGGATAAACTTGAGGACAAGGATGAAGGGACTTACACTTTCCAGCTGCAGGATGGAAAAGCAACCAATCAATCCAGCCTTGTCCTCATTGGTGATGGTGAGTTAATCTATACTGTGCAGTAGACTGGAAAGATAATACTGAAGTTACCTCAGTTGTCATCGTCGCATTCCACTGTTTTCAATACAATAGATGTTCCAGTGTTTTACATGTCACAGCACTTGCCTGCCTCATATAGGATAGGGCACGTGTGTGAACTTAAATTTTTAAAGTGCTGGGAAGAAGGGGAATCGTTATAGAAATGTAAATATTGCAGCCTGTCATGGCTTGCTTTTCTATGGGTGGAATGAAAATTTCCCCTCTAAGAAGCCCATTCAGCTGGGAACAAGTAGGCTGCCCCTTTTAGATCTTGAGTAGCTTTCTAACTCTGCTGGTGCTCATTTGCCTTCCCACCAAGAGCAGAAAGGAGCTGTATGATTGGGGATTATGCTTCATCAGACATGACACATTAAAATCCCGATGTCAGCAAGCAGCCAAGGATGTTGAGTTAGCTTCAATCAGCTCCTGACACTTCAAAATGTCCAGTGAAAACTTGACCCTCTTTCAGGATCCTTACTGACCTCCAAAGATCAGAGCTGCAGCTGTGTTCATACAAATGGCACATGATGTTTAACACTGTATTTCTTATTGTTTTAATTCCTAGTATTCAAAAAGCTTCAGGATGAAGCAGATTTCCAGAGAAAAGAGTGGCACAGGAAACAAGGTGATAATATGAATATTTGCATGAAACTCATATGCGTTAGTTTGTTAAGTTTGTTTATATTTACATATGTTAATTTGAAGTAGATGGGGTTTGTTCTGTTATATGGTTGATTACCTTCTGAAGGAGCAATAGGAAAAATAAAACTACATTAAAAGATAACAGTATTCTTGTCAAGAAAAACACATTTGTCTTCGGTTTTGTATGATGAATACTATCGATGTGACCTTTAAAAATACATCTGTAATCTTAAACAGGTCCTCATTTTGTGGATAAACTGGGATGGGAAGTTACTGATGACTGTAACGTGATGTTGAAATGTAAGGTAAGGGACAAAGAAAACATTGAGTACAGTGCTCGAAGCACTTTGTCCTAATGCTACTTAGATGGTGAGGGAGGGAAGGGACATGCCCTTTGCTTTTGTACCCATATGCCCAATGGCATATTGGATAATGACAGAGCCTCTGAGGACTAATCACACTGGGGTGAGTGCTCACCATGTGTAACAAAATACCTTGAAAAATAGTTTGCACTTTTTTCTGCAGGTCTGTCAGCCACCCACCCAGGAAAAGGCATCTGAATAAGAATGACAAGTCTTTGTAAACCCTGGGAATTTCTCTTTTTTGGCTGCTTTATGTGTGTAGAAATCCCCTGGGCAGGATTCACAGGTTCCCTGGGCTCCTTGGAGCTGTTAGCAGTCCTTTCTCTTTTTATCCCTGTTGTTTTCCTTCTTGCATCCCCCATTTTAAAATGGAGACCTGCAATAACTCATTGCTATCGAGTTGTGAAGCTTTCTGTTCTTTTATGAGAGACTTGAACAGGCTAACCCATGCAACACTAAGTTCCCCTACTCAAAGAGAAAAATTACAATGTGGTTTTCACCCATCTTAGGTGGCTAACATTAAGAAGGAAACACACATCCTATGGTATAAAGATGACAGGGAGATAATGGTAGATGAAGAACATGACTTTAAGGACGGCGTGTGTACTCTGCTGATATCAGAGGTGAGTGACTGCCCCTGTTAGCCCTCAGCTGAATTTAGTGTTATGAATTCAGATGTATGATATGATCTAATCTTTCAGCAAAACAATCAAAAAAGGAAGTGGGTTTTAAAAATGGAAAAACAAGATGTCTGTGTTTTAGCTACAGCAAATGTCTGTAACTGCTCACTCAGATTTTCAGGAAATGATGACAGAGGAGATAATAAGCTTGTCATTTCCTCTGCATGTCAGTTTAACAGCAGAATGAGACCACATTTATGTTTCAAATGGCATTTGGAAAGCACTTGTCCCTCAGGCTTCCAGAGGACCATCCTCTTGGGGTCACCAGAGAGGTCTGGTCCACATCCAGCCTGGCTGCAGACTCCTTGGGGGGTGACCTGTATTCACCACTTCATCTCTTTACTCTTGGTTCTTTGGCTGTGGAAGAGAGGAAGAGTCAGGTTACCCTGGGGTTGGCAGCTTCCCCACAACTGTAGCCCAGGACCCCCCAACCAAGGCCAATCCCACCACCCCAGCCAGGAGCAGGGCAGCCGGGGGCACTGGGGCAGCCCCAGCCCCATGCATCAGGCACCTGCCTGGGGATGGGGATGAGACATCAGCTGGGTTCTGAATTCTAGATTTCTCCACAGTAGCTGTTCTGAAAACTGGTTTTACTGTTATAATATTGCAGTTTTCTAAGAAAGATGCTGGCACTTACGAAGTCATACTGAAGGATGACAGAGGAAAGGACACCAGTCAGCTAGAGCTGAAGGACACAGGTCAGAGCCACTTTCTGCATGCCATCAATCACACCAGCTGACAGCCTGACGGCTTGCCTACAAGGGGGTTCAGAGTAACACAGGCAACTGCATGTGTCACCCTTCTGTGGCTTTGTTCCTTCAGTGTACAAGATCATCTCGTGAGAAAAAGTGAGATTTTTCTGTTCAAATAATGTTTGACTACAGCTTATTGTATCTGGATTCTGTACAATGATAACAGGCTTCCTCAGGGGCCATCAGTAATGTAAGTGTACAAGCATAAAAAAGCTATAGGACCAAAAAATTTTAAAATATTTCACCTTTTTTTTATGTTTTGCCATTCATTTATTTAGGGGCCTTTCCACTCATTGTGATTACTGTAGTTTTAAAATTTCACTTAGGTTTCTAAGGAAACAAACCCTGTCCATTAGAACGTATATAGATGGGTTGGCATTTCAACGGAATAGTGTCATTTACCAAAAGAAAAATAGAATAATACAGTTTTGCTCAGCTGCAGCAGTATTCATCGGGGCTGCAGTTAAATGAAGTCTGGAAATTATGGAATAATAGGCTGTATTTTTGCATCACACAGATTTTTAATATGCTTTTTATTTCTTTTTCAAACCTACTGGGAGAATATCGCAGAGCCAGTACTTGTCCTTTTATTGACTGTGTTTGAGTTGCAGACAGAGTCTTAGTCTCTGGGTTTTATTTCCACAGCTTTTGCAGATCTGATGAATGAAGTATGCAGAAGGATTGGTAAGCACTTAATTCTCTTTTCCAATGAATGACTCATTGTGACACACAATGAGTGGCTGCATGGCTGCATAAAACCATGTGCTCTTCTTTCAGCTTTATCTGCAACAGACCTGAAAATCCAGAGCACAGCTGAGGGTATCAGGCTGTACTCCTATGTTACTCATTATGTGGACGATCTGAGAGTAGGCTGGGTGCACAAGTAAGTACGCAAAACTTGGCAAAAGTCAGTGACGTTTTGTTTTTGCAGGCTCAGGGGAAAAAAAATGAATATATGAAGGAAATGTTTTTCACGAGTCCTCTCAAATGAGTTAGTTTTAATGAATTACATCCATCTGAAATCAGTACAAGAGTCAGGCATTGGTGGTAAAGGGGCCTCCTGTTGTTTTTCTCATGATACAGATAGTCCCATGCCATGGGATGCTGTCAGGGCTGTGTTGCTTCAGAGCACTTTCCACCTCAGGGATAGGAGCTGTGTCTTTTCCTGAAACAGTTTTAAGGAATGATGCAAACATAACCTGCGAGACTGACAAGCTTTAAAAGGCCAGCACCATACTTTCAGAGATATCTAGCCTGGAGGTCTGCTTGTCTAGAAGCCACAATTCACAAGAACTGGGACAAGCGGGCACATCCTCTTAACACATGGGTTTACATTTAGGAGGCAAGCAAGTTCCATTGTGTGCCTGGGGCAGTAAAATCCAGACAGCCCCTCCTGTGAGCACTACAGACCTAACCGAGACAGACAGAACTGAGATTTTTAAAAAGAATTTGAATGCCCAGATCCCCATAAAATTAATGAGAGCTGCATATTCAAATACAGGAGACAGCTTTGAATTCTCAGCCAGCCCGAACAGCATGCACTGGAAAACCGAAAGAAGTAAACAACTTAGATCGCTTCAAATATATCATTACTATTCTTGCTGTTTCACTTCCTGAAGGCCATGGTAGTAGTTAGTCTTTAGGATGGAATGCGAATTACTGATCTCTCTATAAAATGAGTCCCAGAATACCCAGGATGTGCTGTTGCAGGCTGTCTATAATTACTGACACTGATGCTAACCAGCAACCCTGTCAAACAAATGAGAGCAGTTTGAGGTTTTCCTGTTTCTTGGCACCCATTGGGCCTAGTATCACCAGGAGTCCTAAGTATTTCAAAGCCATAAATAAATATAAAATATTCTGTGTTTTCCCCCTCTTTCTTTAAATTTATTCTTCTTTCTCTATCTCTTTGTCTTCTCTATTTAATTTTTGGAAACTATTTTTATCTTGAAGCACATCAAATTCATCTAGCAAAAAAAGTTCTTTGTGCCTCCAGTATACTTGAAATTATGAGTTTAAAGATAAAAAGAAAATGAGTAGGTTATTTGACAAACATCTTTTGCTTCCTCCAAGGCAATTAACTGCTGAGAAATTAATGAACTGCTAGGAAGCTGAGAAATTGATATATTTTGTAGAAGATGTACATAGGTCAATGTAAGTTTAATTGTAAATGTCAAAGCCTAGCAGACCATCAGAAAACATTCCAGCTGGACAAACACCATTCTTGACAGAAGTGTGTTTTTTTGTAGGTACAGCCTTGTACAGTTTTGTTTTGCCTAAACAGAAATAAACCTATGCTAAAAAGAGAACTTCAGTGTTTGAAGACGTATGGATTACCCTTCAGAGACATGGCTTTTAAAGTTGTGTAACTCTTCTATGGGGCTCAGGTCATAGACTAAGATATATGGCCTTTCTGCAGGCTTTGAGGAAAGCTAGACCCTGAACAGGGAAAGACTGCCAAAACAGTTATGTCCATTTGGCCCACAGCTTTAGCAAGAATTTGATTTTAGAAGTTTCAGAATATGGTGGCATACTATAGCAGCTTGGAAATCTGCAGATGTACTCAGTGACTCAACATGAGCAAATGCCATTTATATTCCAGCAAAACAAAAGGGTAACATTGTTGTGTGTTTTTCAGTGATACCCAGATTAAGTTTACAGATCGAGTGAAGACTGGTGTCACTGGGGAGCAGATCTGGTTGCAGATCAGTGAGCCGACTCCGCAGGATAAAGGCAAATACACAATGGAGCTCTTTGATGGTAAAACAGTACACAAAAAGACAGTGGATCTTTCTGGACAAGGTAGGCCATTCCCTCTGCTAACATACTCTGTATGTGGGCATTATGCTGTGGTAGGGTAGGAGTATCTGCAGCAGGATCTTGCTACAGACCTGTTACCCTTTGGGTGTTAGGGTCTGTGCACACACCTAGCAGATTAGCAGTGTTTGTGGGGACAGTGCAATTTCCTTTCTTCAACCTGTGTTCTCAGATCATAAATTATGAAGGGCTTTTTCCTGTTCCAAATACCCAGTTACGGTTTGCCTACTCAGACGTCAGCCCAGCTTCTGAGCTATCTTACAAAATCCCTTCTGTTACTGGCATTGATTGGCAGCTTTAAATACAAGTTGTAGCACTGAATGCATTCTGTATCTCTCCCTTCCAAGTAATATTTGGAGGCGGAAGTGAAGAACAAGTTCGTTCTGTTACTTTCCTACTGTTATTTCTTTGATGGATATAATGAGGCTGCTTATAATTCAGAGATGTCAAGACCTTTCATCATCATGAAGAAGGACTGTTAGAGAAACAACTAAAATTATCTGGATTGATTGTTGGAAGCTTTTACTCTGAGAGACATCTCAGATCCTAAGGAACAGATTAACTCCTTCCAAACTGCTGAGTTTCCATCCCCAGTCATTTCCAGCCCTAAAGCTTCACTTAGGGTCCGCAAGCTCTATGTAAGGGCAGTAACCTTATAATCATCTTCATGTTGCTTCTGTACTCTATCTCCACTTTCTGAGAAAAGAGACGACTTCTTCCCTTTCAAGGGGGAGAGGCTGACCTCTCCAATGATGGTAGCTTAGCCTGAATTAACAAGTTTGCTGTTTGATGGCCATCAGTGTGACATTTCAGAGCAGATGGGAAAAAGAGGTAGCTTGCATTCCATAAGCCAGTGTTCTCTGAAGTGAGGTACACGCAAGATGATCTGCTGGGGTGCAGGAAGAAAATATGAGAACTTCAGTAGTATACCCAAATAATTTTAAAATAAATGCACATATATTGGGGATGCATACTCAAAAAAGTGTTAGATAGGGGTGTACAATCAAAAACGTTTGGGAGACCACTGCTATAAGCTGTTATTTAGGTGGTGAATTGTGTGTTTCTTTCTCTCTTTTGTGAAATAACTTCAGCCTGTTTCTCTCCTGCTATTTCTTTGTCTTAAAGCCTGACTTTTAGAATTAAAAAAAAGTGTGTTTATGCATTCATATGCATATATAATACCTGCCTTATACAGGATGGCCTTTATTAGTTGAACAATTCGGTGTTTTAATGCTTATGCAATTCATATGCATCCATCCATTATTGTATCTTTAATGATGGCACATTTTAATTTTGCTTCTACATTTCTAATTTAAACTGGTGATGATTTATCTCTGAATCGACCTTTAAAACCAACTTTTCTCTTTACAAGCATTTGATGATGCCGTTGCTGAGTTCCAGTCTTTGAAGTAAGTGTTATGCCATCTAAATACGGTAATGGTAGCCATAAAATAATAACAGTATTTGTTTGTTTTGTGCTGGAGCTAACTATATCCTATAAAACAAATATTAGCCCTACAGAAGCCTGCAGGAGTTTTGCATGTGATTTCTTTGCTGTAACTGTTATGTAACAGGTAATGGAAAAAAAAGCAGTATTGCCAAATGATGAGAGATATTTTCCTGAACAGATTAAAGGCGGTCGAAAAGATAAGCTATTTTTAAATCACTCTAACTAATCTTTAACTGAAATTGAACTTTCTTTTTTTGTTTCTTCCAACTCTAGGCAAGCTTTAATTGCAGAGAAAAGTAAGTGGGCCTTCTTTGACAATGTTTGCCATAAACTGTTTATGAAGATTTTCTTCCCCTCCAGGAAGGATGTGTATTGGGAAAGAGAGGGCATGTATACATGCATATGTGCATGTGTTCATCCTGAAATGAGTTTGACCTTATACCAAGGAGAAACAAGGAGAGCAACTTTTTAGTCATTTAACATTGGTGCAAATCGTAGCTCATGACATTATAGTTATAGGTTATATTGATTTTTCCTGTCTAAGCTCCTGTTCTCATTACCAGTTAGCATGCTCTAAAAATTAGCTTTGTTGCTGAGATCTCTCATATATGTCCTCTACACAAAAGTCACTTTGTTTACAAAGATGGAGGAAATAACTTGGCTAGTTTTGAACTATCTAAAATGTTAAGTGACTGCATTGCATACAGAAATGGGTAAGATAACAGCAAAACGCAGATGCCTAAACACAGGTCCCTGAATCTCCTCATACTTCTCCCTGTGTGTCAATTCCAATATAGCTATTAAAACAAATGTAGGTATTAATTACTTAACGAGTAAATAATTAGAAATCAACTTGAATTAAGCTCAATATTCTCCCTATTTACAGAAAAATACATAGAAAAAAAATCTAACACATCAGAGAATTCTCCCACTGCAGATGACTTTCAGACATGCATAAACACTGGAATTTGGAAAGTTATTGGAGAAAAATGTGCAGAGAGATCTGAGCTAATTCATCCTGGATATATACTCCACATAGAGCAGGGCTTGGCTATATACAGTGATCCTTACATGTCCCAGCTGAGACAGTGCAAAGGGATCAGTAATAGCCTTGCCCCGGACATTTCATTTCTTACCCTGGACCATTTTTAAGGGGCTGGCATGTTTAGTGACATAACACAGTCCCATTTCTGGTCTTATAAGGTTGCTATCTCTTTGCTCCAGAGCACATCTTTTACAGAATACATCAGAAAGGAACATTCTGTGTAATCATTTCCTTCCTGCCAGGCTCCACCAAGACATATAATGAACAGAATTCATATTCCAGAATAAGTGCACCAAAGCCTGCATATGGTCAGCTTATTTGTACTTGTGTAAGATTCGTATGGGACTCTGAGCTTAAAACTAGAGCAGATATCAACCTCATTTGCACAAAGATATGCACAAAGTACTGGAATTTCACTGTTGTTGTCAAGACTGAAGTCTGTATTTGCATTTAGATTAAAACCTCATCTGAACCACTTCTTAAGTGTCATTCATTTCCTTTTGGAAACACAACATTTTTAGTTTATGACACTAAAAATTTAGAGTACCGGATCTCAAAAATTCAGATGTCTTTTGTGCAATCAGAAGTAACATTGAATTGATAGCAAATTCTGCACAACACAACACATGTTCTTTAGTCCCCCTCTGCAAAGTGATTGACACCAGCTATTAACACATCTTTTACTGTGATTTCAGCGTTTTCTTAAGTCCAAATGGTGTGTGCTAAGAATGCTGAATAGTTCTGTGCTAGTGGACACATTAGAGACAATTTGTACATAAATAAGATGAAAGGAAAGAACTAGAGGGAAACAGAATCTGGGGCGTAGCTGATTTTGAGACACTAAAGAAAATTACATTTATTTCCAGATCGTGCACGAGTTGTCGGAGGTTTGCCTGATGTTGTCACCATTCAGGAGGGCAAGGTACAGTAAATTAACTGAAGCTTTACACAACAGGCTTGAATGCCTTTCAAAAATGGGAAAATATTAACTTTTTTTTTTTTTTTTTTTTTAATCTGCTACATTATTTATTCCTCGCCTGTCTTCGGTACATAATTCAACAGTCTTGCACAGATGGGTTTATGTATTCAGGGCAGTGTCTTTTCTTAAGCATTAAATAAAAGTGAGAAGACAATATGAGCTGAGACTAAAACTCCTTATATAACCTAAAGCTCTTTAAAAATTCATGCACAGGTTTCACAGTTAGATTTTCTTTTATAACAGGGTATCAGGGAAGCTTAATTCCTTTTTCTACCAGCTAGCTAGTCATCCTGTGTCATTTGCAGTTAACTTTCTTGTAACGTGGCAAGATAATTACACCTCTCAAGCTGGCTTTTAAACTGTAAAAATAGTAAACCAACTATTAGTAATAAATCGACTCTTGTCCAGACAAAAGAAGAGTTTTCTCTATTTCATGAGGGTAAACGAGAAGGAAGTCAAAAGAAGTCACTGGTGTTACACTTGATTATATTAACTGAGTTTAGACGAAAGATTCTTGTGAGGCACTCCCAGAGGAACACTGCTACATTGGTGTTTGAGCACAGAATAGATGACCCAGAAAGTCAGTTCTCAATCTCGCAACCTTTTCCCATTACACTGATTTTACAAGCTGCTGCTTAATAGTAGTGAGACCAACAAGTTCCTGCTCTTCACTTCCCACTGGTCTACCACTAGCCAGTTTCTCTTTACAATAAGTGTGAACATTGAAATAGGGCACATGAATGTCATTGAAAACCTGTAACATGACAACTGCAGTAAGGCAGCTTCCTGATGTTTCTGGCTTTATCTGGCAGTAAGTCATCTTGGTTAAAAGTATTTGATTACAAGCTGAGCAGGAGTGTAAAGAATCTAGAAGCTTGGCCTGAATCACTTAACAATGTGAGATGCATCATGGCCAGCAGGTAGGAGACCGCAGCAGTTCTGGGAAAATTAAGTATGTTGGCATTACAAAATGAAATAACATCTGATTAAACCTTTTATTAAGGGATTTAGCAGTTTGGGAAATGCTGTAGAAGTAAGAAGGACTCATGAGCATTATAACTGTAGGTAGAATTCACAAAGAAACAGAATGTATTTGCAGATTCTCAGCTAATAGTGCTCATGCTTGGAGCACTAATTGCGCTCACTCTTGGAGATGAGACTCTCATATTGCTTTGGCAGGGGATAAATTTGGGTAGTTATTACCAGTTTTAAGCTTTCTGCCAAAAGAGAGTTGATATGAAGTTGAATATGGGCTCACGAAAGCAAAATGTGAACTGTTTATAAAAAGAGAGTTTGTAAAAACTGACTAGCAGAATCTTACCCAGGCACACATTGTCCTTCACAGCAGGAACATTTGTAAATGTTTGAACAAGTGACTGAAAAACTCTTGAGAACTCAAGACAAATATCCTTGACCTTATGTTTCTGGATTGAGTAGATGATCATTCTGATAATCAGAGTAGGACAGAGAATGATCAGGGGAAAAAGTGCTTTTTTGACTGGTGTTGGCTCATCTTCTATTGCTTACAAATATGCCGGAGAAAGGGGAATGCAGTTCTCTGTTGTGTAATTCATGCAAATTGCGCAGTCATCAAAGATTTCGAAAAAAGAAGAAATAGGTAGTAGAGGACTGTCAGTTGCAAGCTTTGATTCTAAATACCAGTGCAGACATAACTACAGAGTTATATGAACAGACTGGTATCCCTAGATTGACCTTCCAAGCATATGCATATCTCAAACTTAACACCGTGACTGTGATGCTATTTATTAGATTTCTGCATGTGAGCTGAAGGATACGTGTGAGAACGAACAAACCAGTGTTTACCCAGTGCTAATCAAACAGTGTTCCAGATGGCCTAAGAAGCTTCCACTGACAGACATAAATGCTCATCAACAGTGTGGTATATTTGGAAAAGGCTAAGTGTCAGCTCATATTAGGAACTTGACCTGATAGAGAATACTAGCATAAGTTTTGTGTAGAGCCAGTCAAATTAACCGAAGTGGCTCTTTTCATGAAGGCCTGTAAATGAGTAAAAGGGTTTTATTTTTAAAAGGAGAGGCTAAGGATTCTGACAGGCACTTTTAGACCTACAGGCAACATCTCATACTCTTCTGTCCACGAACTCCCCATTCTACTTTTCTGCCAGGGGTAAGTGCCCTCTCAGGTAGGCTGGAAGAAGGCAGCAGGCTCCTCTGATTGAGCTGCTTCAATGCACTCACTGGCATCTGTCATTGTATAACCTTAGCTGGCAACTAAGCTCCACACAGCCGCTTGCTCATTCCCCTCCCCCTGTAGGCTGGAGGACAGAATCAGCAGAGTAAAAGTGAGAAACCTCATGGGTTGAGATACAGACAGTTTAACAGGTAGAGCAAAAGCTGCATGTGCAAGTAAAGCAAAACTAAGAATTCATTCACCACCTCCCATGGTCAAGCAGGTGTTCAGCCATCTCTAGGACAGCAGGGCTGCATCACACGTAACAGTTACTTGGGAAGACGAATGCCATCACTCCAAACGTCACCACCATTCTTTCTTCTTCTCCGAGCTCTATATGCTGAGCATGAGGCCACATAATATGCGATATCCTGTGGTCAGTTGGGGTCAGGTGTCCTGGCTGTGTCTCCTCCCAGCTTCTTATGCCCCCAGTCTGCTTGCTGGTGGGGTGGTGTCAGGAGCAGAAAAGGCCTTGACTCTGTGCAAGCACTGCTCAGCATCAACAAAAACATCTCTGTTATCAACACTGTTTGCAGCATGACTCCGAAACATAACCCCATACCAGCTACTGTGAAGAAAATCTAACTCTATCCCAGCCAAAACCAGCACATAATCTCAGCACAAACTGCCCATGAATGTGAGTTTGTGCTAATATGCAAGAGGAACAGTGATACATGACATACAATGATACTGTTCCCTCTGCTACCTGTATTAGTCATGATAATCTGCAATGAAAGGGAGAAAAGGTAGTGGGGGCATGAAGAGTCTGGACTTGCAGTTGCTAGTTTCTCCAAGGGCACATGCCTCAGCGACCCAGGTCCAGGCTTGCTATGGGAACTCCTGTGTGGAGCTCTGAAACACTGAGACCCATATCAAAGAGATGGAGTTTTCTCGCACAGCATTTTTCAGATACATCAGATTTCTTCACAGATTTCATCACTAAGCCCAACAACTTGACAGGTTTCCAGCCATTTTTTCCACTCCCCTACCCCAAACAACCATTAGAGCCAGACAAGTACTGAAAAAAGGGGATTGTCTTGAAAGGGAAAGGTGCCTCTTCCCCCAGGAGTAATATGACTAATAAAGATATACATGAGCAAAGACAATATCCTGCCCAAAAATGAGAAAATCCGAAACAGATAGGAGCAGTCACAGTGGGCAATCACTTCTCCTTGGCTAAGGTTCCATAATTATAGGATTACCTTCCAGAAAACCAAAGACTTCATCATCTACATAGTGAATGATAAGATACATCTCTGCACATCAGTAGCTGGTAACTAAATAGTAAGAACTGGGAACATCAACAGGAGCACTGATGTCAAACAGGAGCTAGTGATGCAAGGTTAAGCAAAATGCAGCTATTTTAAGGGATGATTTAGAATAGTCATCACTGCTGCTTGAATCTCTTTGAATTAAGGAGTACTGACACCACTTCAAACACCCAAGGTTTGAATGATGCCACTAACAATGTTGTCTAGAGATGGACAGCAGCTCATTAGTATCTTGGAGTGGCAGCTGGGGCCACTCAGTGGTAGTCCTTTGCCTGCTAGAGAAGCAGAAGACAAAAAAACATACTAAGCACCTGGAGGGGCCCATATGCAATGCTTGGCTGAAGCTGAGGTCATGTTTGTATCGAGTGATAAGGAAGAGAAGGAAATTTAAAACCTCTTGTTTTCCCTTTGTTTTTTAAAAAAGATGGACTGATATGGCAATCCAAACCACATTCACACCAGAGGGCTTTGAGAGGAGGCAGTCAACAGCCTCACATGGTCACCGTCTGTAGGTGCTGCAGGAAATCAGATAGAGGCCATTTCCACCCTGCTGTAACCACCTTTCATTTGGAATCTGTCTTTCCTTTGTTACCAAGGATTGCATGTTGTTGATGGAGGAAAGACGTAGGATTTATCTGATTTTTATTTTGTTCTCAGAGGTACAAAAATCTTTCTTTTTTACAGAGGTATCCATTTTTTCTACCTGCTCATTTCAGCAGTCTCCTGGGTGTCTCTCTTCTGTCCCATCTTCCACCATCATACTATCAGATAAGAGGCAGAGAGGTGAATTGACAGGTGAAGTCTGTTCAACAGATTTCTCATAGTAGATTTATCATGACAGCCAATAAGGGCCAACAAAATGAAGATATTTCCTTCAGCCCTATGGGACTGAATCCAGTCCTTCAGAACATTACTAACATTAAAGGGAAATACTTCAATGAACACCAAAGAAAGGGTAAAGCCTGTATTGATTTCCATTAAGAACAGTTTTACAGGAGCGCACAAACCAATTCAAGTCTGTCAGAAGAGCTGTCAGGCATAGCTTAAGAAGTTCCTAAATTAAACAATATAGTCCAGGGACACTTTGTTCTTAGTTATTTAAAAATGCAGGCACACTTTCTTTACTTCTGAGGTAAACACTTAGTGAGCTTAACATGAACAAATCCATCTGACGGTTCCTCAAATTCTCATTTCAGTTCTAACACGCAAATGCCAATAACATCTAATTTTATATTAAATGGTATGCATGGGGAGAGCTCTACGGATGATTATGAGAGCAAAGAAGGTCCATGAAATATTTAAAGGTTTTAATGGAGTTTATGAATTAACTGAGTTCCTTACTTTCGTTTATGATACAGAAAACTGACAAAAATTATTGATTACTGATAATAATATACATCTGTTTACTAAAAGCAGGAAGCTAAATGGGGAGTTGGAACTTTTGGAGAGTCAGGTATCAAAAATCACAGCAGATATTTACTGACTGACTTACAATCATTTTGTACTTCTTCTATAGGCACTTAATCTTTCTTGCACTGTCTGGGGAGATCCTACCCCAGAGGTGTCGTGGCTGAAGAACGAAAAATCATTTGTATCAGATGCTAATTGCATCCTGAAATTTGAATCTGGAAAAAACGTCAGCTTTACCATCTCCAGTGTGTCTACACTCGACTCTGGGAAATACTCCATTGTGGTGAAGAACAAGTATGGCACAGAGATCAGCGACGTCACTGTAAGTGTGTACATACCTGAGGAAGAGAGACGGTCTGAGGAAGAGAAAACAGAAGATAAGAAAACAAAAGCATGAACTTAAGACTAGAAAACAGAAGTCTGGGGGAGATTTTGGATGATAGGGCGACATAATCTGTGTGTGTAAATGGCTTTCTGCTTTAGCAGGCAGCTCTGTATTTTTGCATTCACTTCACTTTTGTTTCTAACATGCTTAATTGTGCCAGGGGAAACAGGGCCTTACCTTAATATTTTCTTACTGCTAACTTCACAGAACCTAACTGTGACACCTTCAGTCAGGCCAAAGGCATGCTGGCTGTACACACAGGCCTACCATTTGACCCTCTTCCTAGAGTATTTGATCCTACAACAAAAATGTAAAGGGTGAAGAATAGTTTTAATGGAGGCAACAGATGAGGTAGATGGAAAGATAAAAAATGTTTGAGGCATTTTTGAGCATCAGTTTAGATTTGTTCCAACACTGGCAAAGTAGCATAGGTGGAATGCATTACAGAATTAAATCATGGAGAAATTAGCTGTTTTTTGTCTACATTAAAGCCCCTTTGTATTGCTGCGTTAATTTACAGAGGCCTTAGTATGGGTGTCATTTGCATCCATAAATAATGCTTAATCTGCCCGATTGGGGTAAAAGTACTGTAACATAAATAAAAATTATGCTTAGGAGGCCAGGATATTACTGTGTGTGTGTGTCTGCAAAAATGTATGAACTCTCCTCTGTGTTCACAAATAAACTGAATTCACTTCTTTCCTTCCATCACAAGCTTGTTTCACTGTGTCTTGCTTTACTAGTCACGGTTCTGGTAGTTGTGCACAATATTTTAGTGTCTTAATGCTTTCACCACTGTAATTACCTGTAGCTTCCCTTTAGATGGCTGTTAATCTTCACTTCACTGTTCATGACAAAACCCACAACAGCACCTCTTCACACCTCTCTCTCTGGACTTTCACTACGTCATGTCTCAATAAGGTATTTTTGCACCTTTAGATACAGCAATAGTATCATCAGATCCAGTTCATTCATTCAGTTAATTCATTTAATGGTTATGAATTTTTATTGAAGGGTGCTAGGTAAGTATTTTGTTAGACTGAGACCTCAGTTAATCCAAACTTAACACTGGAGATCAGAAATAACACATTTTGTCAAGATGTTTTAAAGCTACAAAAAGAATCTTCTCTGGAGTGTAATAAAAAAAAGTCAGGGTTTTTTCAGATAAAAATGCTTCAGATCAAAAAAACACATGTTTGTCCAGATCTGTGAACACACAATGCCATTGATTATTATTAGCTGAGGAGGAACAACAGAATGTACATATATGTCCATTCTACTAGACATATGTACAATAGATACATGTTACAGAATACATATATATATATATACGACCAGAAGCAGTCATCAGCCCAATTGCTAATTAGAATCCCATATTGATAATTATCTTCATTATTAGTCTTAGAACAGCACAACTCCTCACATCAAAATCTAAAGAAGTGTATGTTTTCAGTATAAGCATGATTTGTGTGTAACTTTCCACATATTTTCTCTCTTCATTTTAAACCCTTGCCGTGTGAAGTTTAGTGTCAGCTAATGTAAAAGGCAAAGTGGAAGCCTGAGGGAATTCTCAAGTAATGATTATACCAGTTACCAATGGTGAAAGGGATGATTTTTGCAATTTTAAAATATTTTTTTAAAATCAGTTTCTATAAACGGCTAATTTTATTATAAAAAAAAGTAAAAATCCAGATTTAGATCAGATTTATGATTTATAACTTACTAAAACATGTTAGCATGTGCTTAACTTCACATGACCAGTTCCACTGGTTTCAAGGAGGATGTTAAGTTTATCTGTGCCAGATAAACTTCCAGGATAGATTTCACATCACAGGGATTTTTAACATGAAATTATGTAAAACTAATGTGATTTTGGCATTTCACTTATCTCCTAAAACAGTTAAAACTCAAGTATCAAGCTCGATGACACTATCGCAATTTTAAGGTTCAAGTGTGTAATTACATACATTAATGAATCCATACCTGTTATTAAAAAAGTTCAGAGTAGTCACAACAGCAGCATATCAAACAGCTTAATTTTAAAATTTCAAGATACAATCATGAGAATGTCTGTAACTTGAGATACAGCAAGATTCTTCTGAGTATAAAGAACTAATGTAAAGTTAACTGATAATTTTGCTTAGTATGACATGAAGCCAATTGAAGGATGATAAGCAGGTCCCTCCATCTTGGTGCCAGGACAACATACATCTTAAAACCAAGTATCACCCCTCTTCCATCCTCCACAGTGCAAACAAAAATATGACTTGCTCTTTGCAATACCTAATTACTTATGTTTATTACTTAGTATTAGCATATTTTTAATAATGATTGCATTTTGGCAGCAGTTTATTACTACTACTTTATCTTCAAAAATATGTCCTCCTGCATCCCTCCTTTTGGGAGAATTGTGAGGGAATACAAGTGGGACATTTCCCAGATAACAGCCTGGATTCTACTTCTCTTTGCTTTGGAAGATGTATGTTTCAGACCTCTGAAAGTTAGAGAGTAATAGCTGCTTCTAGACATATTACTGTCAGGGATTCTGTTGTGGTGGTCTCAAACTGAATTTGTGATGCATCCACATTTCTTGCTTGTGCCCTTTTTGTTCTTGCTTTGCTTCAGGTGATTGTGATTTCTGTGTCAGGACAGACTGACACAGTCCAGGGACATGATCAAAATAATGTAACTGGGTCTAAAAAGAAAAAAATGACAACAGGAAGCAAACGGAAGGAAAGGGAAAAGAAAGGTAAGAACACTCTAATCTTCATGGTCCTCTACTCCAATGAACAAGCTGGTAAACATACAGTTAATAGTCTGTGCCGATTGATATTTCTCAGATGCCAAACATTTAAATTTACAGTATGTCTGCTCTTAGTCAACAATAAAAGCAAAGGTAAATCTCAGTGAAAGACGTTTAAATCAACACTTTTAAATCACCTTTCTACTGGGCTGTGAGTTCTCATCTTGGCTCACCTGGCTGATAAAAGTTTTTAAGCCATAATAAATACTTTCAAATTCCTGGATGCAGAGGAAAGACCTCCTAAGCATTTATATATACACAAATGGTGTCATTTTCCAAAGTGAGACTTATTTCAACAGCTAGATGTTTGACAGTTAACAAAAAAAAAAAACCAAAACCAAAAAAGGGCCTTGCTAATTAAGGGGCCCTAAATGCCAAAGATTTTTAGAAAACCCTGATTGTAGAGCTACTATTTGAGATGAATCAATTATTCTCTTTATGTCCACATCGAATGGTAAGTTAAAATTATGGGTGACCATCTCTTTTGTCCAATTTAGAGAAAGGGCAGAAAATGAAAAGCTCTCTGGTGTTTCAGCTTTCTTGTACATTACACAACTGTTCCTTTAGACTTTTACTATATAATTGCTACTTGGACATTGATTTACTCTGCACAATGACAAGTCCCTCATGTAGAGCATTTTAGCTCCAAATAAGGTTTAAATTCCAACATTATCAGAACATCTGTTTTACATATTTTTGCCTAAGTATCTTTTCTGTGTATACATGTTATATCATTGCTGACAGAACATTTTATACTCTATTCCCCTCCCCTTTCTGCTCTTAAGGGAAGAACAAATATTTAAACACATTTCTTTTCTCTCGTGCCTTACTCATATGAGCAACCTAGACATTTCTGAGTAGTCCTGTAAATTAGGTCAGTTATGTGAGAAACAATTCTTTACATGTCTTTTTAATTAAAGACCATAAAGACTTGGATTTGCTTTTGGCTCTATAAAATGTATTAATGTTATTTGTGATACTGAATCTCTCTATATGGGTATGAAAAGAGGAAAAGAACAGGATAAGGTCATAACCAATGCTACTCTACATATCTCTCTGCTGCTGAGCATAGTAAATGAAGGGAAATTTTATTACTTATAGAAGAAACTGCTGCTACAAAAGAGACACCTGATACAAATGAAATCTGCCCTGTGGAAAAAGAAAAGGATACAAAAAGCAACCAGCGAGCAGCAAAGAAGACTGGCGGAAAGGCAGCCGTAGTGGAAAAGGCTCCTCAGCCCACAGAAAACTTAGATAAGAAGGCAAAGAAACCACTGGAAAAAACAGCCTTGAGTAAACCCCCCTGCTCTTGAATAAAAAACAAATGGGAACTTGTGATCAGGATCACAAGTAGATGCTGAGATTCACAGGTAGCCATAATATCTTAATACAAAATTTTATTAGTGTTTTTTGTAACACTTGTAATGCTTCGTAACTTTAAATGCATAGTAGACGGGTACTTATGTCTCAGTACCACATTAGTTGCACTGCAGTCATTTCTAAGTATCTAAACAATGATCCACATACCGACAAGGTGATTTTACTTACTAAAAAATGTGCATGATCAGTAGAATTTAATAGAAAAAATACTGTCCAGAACTAGCCTACTTACTGCTCTGTAGAAGAATGGTGATATCAATTATGGGTCTCTGTTAATTGACATCTGTAGGCCATCACAGCTTGAGGCAGACCCTGCTTACTTTCTCAAGGAAACCATACATACAGTCCTCTTACTGTCAGGTGGGCTGTACCCCATGACTAGCACACCATGACTAGTTTGGCCACAGGGGAAGATCCCCCCAAACAGAACCATCTCCCATGGATGCAGAGGGGTCATAAGTAGGTTTTCTTTGGATCCAAGTTTCTTCCAATCAAACCTGCTCCATGAGGTGGATCAGGATGACATCTAGGCCTTTCTTATCATCCAGGCTTATTATGACTGCTTTTCAGTCCTCTCCATTAGTTCCCTCATGGCCTTGGTGAGGTATAGTGGATACAGCGTTAATCCATAAAGTATCAGCTGCTTCACATGCTAATTTCTTTCCACACACTGCAGCAATCATGCTATGCAAATCGAAATGGTGACTGCTACACAAAAAGTGGTGGGAGAAACTTCAAAATACAGGCTGAACTACACTTAAGATCACCCTGCTAGACTTAAGTACTGACACATAGAGCCTCATTCAGTTCTACACTACATCTTATTCTATATCTATGTATTATAGTTTAAACTAGGAGGAGGATAGAGTAGCCCAGAAGCGAATGATGTGAGCATAGGTCCTATACAGAAACGCAGTAAGGAGCATTTCCACACTAGGAGCCTTTTAAAATGAGAATGCATGTGTGTTCTCATGCAACTGTTACAGGAAAGGTAAATTTCTAAACATGAGAGATTACATCACTGCAGAGTTACAGTCTGGCCTTTCAAAACATTACAAAGCTCTTAACTCCTCTTTGCCATGGCAATTATTTCAATCTGCCGTACCTCTGGAAAAATCCATCACTTCCTACAGCTCCTTTGGGTTAGGAGCCCATCTCCCACTAACACCAATGGCAGCATCTAAGTTATATATATAGAACATCCTGTACCACTGAGCCTGATCCAATTCCTGCAAAATGCCACAGGGGTCTTTTCATTAGTTTTAATAGAAAACAAGCTCGATCTCACAAGAATGTCCTAAAAAATGTCTTGAATCTCAGATTACAAAGCCCATTTTGCTCACTGTGAAGCCAATGGCAGATCTCTTTTGTGTCACTGTAGCAGAATTGGGTCTTAGCTTTTCACTGAAAAAAACCCAACAAGCCAGTATTTTCCTGATGTTCAATTAAAGCCGACTGGAAATACTTCCAAAAAAATGATCTAAAATGTACTAGGGTGGAGGTTTCGGGTTTTCCTGTTTGTTTTGTTTGTAAAGTTTTGCTTTGAGGGTGGTTCCTTAAAAAGCTGGAAATGCAGTCACATCAGTATTGTTTCACTGGAAACAATTTGCTCTCCAGAAGCATAGTGTTGTTATGCATGGGAAATTAAATATACACAAATAAACATTTCAAAGAATTAAAAAAAAGGCACTTTTTTATTATTTAAGCTGTTGTTGCTCACAAATGTAGAACAAAATGTTCAAAATTAAAAGAATTGTTCAGTATATAAAAGTTTAATTATGTTTCCACGGTTAAATATTTTTTCTTGCAATCTGTATATATAATTTACGTTCTATTCTCTATGATGACTATGAAAATTTGTTCCAATCTTTGTCCACTACATGATGATAGAATGCAAATTATTTCTGAAGCAACAGAATCACCTATCAAACAGAATCATTTGACTAGATTTAAAACCAGACACTGGTTCCAATGTTTATCTGAAGTGCCCCTTCTGGATAATATCTTCGTTCTTGCCTACATATTCCACTCCAGCATGCACTACTCTCTATATTCAAATTTATAACTCTATTATAAATTCATATTCTTCTAACAACTGTATTTAAGAATGTGAGAAAGTGTAGCATTAAGCTAAATTATCTAATCACTTTCCAAAAGTACAAAGGGTGATTTTTGAAGATGAAAGAAGATGTGAAAAAGCGGGTTTCACTTTCCCTTCCACTGTAATAAAGTCATTGTGATTCCAGGTGTCCTTGAGTTCTTCTGAGAATTAATGCTGGGTTTGTGACCCAGTTATCGAGGAAGATCTGTCTGTGGTCTGAGAGAGACAAACCATAATTTGGTAATGCTCGTCAGGTGGGCTGATGCCAACCTGATGAAGTTTAACCATGACAAGTGCAAGGTCCTACACCTGGGTTGGAGCAATCCCAAGCACAGCTCCAGGTTGGGCAGAGAAGAGATTCAGAGCAGCCCTGCAGAGAAGGACTTGGGGGTGCTGGTTGATGGAAAAATGAACATGAGCCAGATTCAGTGTGTGCTCGCAGCCCAGAAAGCCAACTGTATCCTGGGCTGCATCAAAAGCAGCATGACCAGCAGGTCAAAGGAGGTGATCCTGCCCCTCTACTCTGCTCTCCTGAGAGCTCACTTGGACTATTGTGTGCAGTTCTGGTGTCCTCAACATAAAAAAGACATGGAACTGTTGGAACAAGTCCAGAGGAGGGCCGTGAGGATGATCAGGGGACTGGAGCACCTCCTGTATGGAGATAGGATGAGAAAGTTGGGGCTGTTCAGCCTGAAGAAGGGAAGGCTGCATGGAGACCTCATAGCAGCCTTCCAGTATCTGAAGGGGGTCTATAGGGATGCTGGGGACGGACTCTTCATTAGGGACTGTAGTGATAGGACAAGGGGTAATGGCTTCAAATTTAAATAGGGGAAGTTTAGATTGGATATGACGAAGAAATTCTTTAATGTAAGGGTGGTGAGGCACTGGAATGGGGTGCCCAGGGAAGTTGTGAATTCTCCATTGCTGGCAGTGTTCAAGGCTGGGCTTAACAGAGCCTTGGGTGGCCTCCCTGCCCATGGCAGGGGCGTTGGAACTAGATGTTCTTAAGGTCCTTTCCAACCCTAACTATTCTATGATTCTATAATCTTTGAAGCAATTAGTTGCAAAGTGAGATCATCCTTGAACTGATGTAGCATTCTGTATCCTTGAACAATAACTATAAGGTGAATACATGAATGATATTCCACATAAGCTGCATTTCCACTAACTAGACAGACATCCAAACTAAATCTTTCCACACCAGTGTTGTTTTGTCTTGCTAAAAAGACAGTAAGTTTTAAAAACTAAAGCAAAATGTTGGCCAGGCAAAAGAGACAAAAGCTGTAAGGAGTAGAGAAAACTGTTCCTTTCCACGAGGGCTTCTAGAGATGAAGGTACTGTGAGAGAGATGGTGGGGGGATAAGACTACTGGGAAGGAGAGGAAGGAAGGCACCAGATTTGGCTGCAATCTTCTGCTGACTTCTCCCCTTGCCTCATTTCCCATTTCAAGACGTCTTTCCTGTAATCTTTCTCCTTCCACACATTTTCAAATGCTACACTTCTCCTTTCCTCTTTCCTCACTTTGCTTTATACCATGCATTCAATCTGATACAGTCATTTCCACTTCACTGTTTCATCACTCATGCCAACAGTGCAGAATAAACCCTTCTTAACTAGGCTGTGATTTTGGCAAGAATAAGGAGCCGCATAGCAGGAGGCCTGCAACCCTATCGTATCTATTATCAGAAAATGGTTTGTGAAACACCTTCTAATGATTGACCAGGAATGTAGAAATATTGCTTACATGACACTTGATCCAAGTGCGCTGACTGAACCAAATATCCTAAAGCTACAAACAAGTCCATCAACTAAAGCAGGACTATTGGTGTGCTTAAATATTTTGGTGGCCTGGGGTTACAGTTCACTATAGCCCTGAATCTGGCTATTAACATTTCAATATTCCTATTTTTTTTTCCAACTGTGAAATGGAAACTAAATCAATTTGTTACATCCTATCATAATGTCATTTTGATCGCTGAGAAGCTACTGAAACACTCCTGAGAGGACATATGCTTGTCATGACTAACATGCAGAGATAAAGAGTCTCTCAGGTTTACTAGGAGTAAGATATAAAAGAGTCTAAACAACAATAAAAAATAAATGTTTAAGGATATCCTGGCTGCTGTAATATGAATAGGGGTGATGGTGAGTATGGGATAAATGACTGCTCCAAACAATGGTTTCTGGGTGTTGTATGCGTACAAACAGGCAATGAGACATCAACAATGTCTCATCGATGATGTCAGCTTTTTTTTTTTCCTTATGTGGGCAAAGACTTTACTTTTTTTTAATATATTGTCCTGGGTTCAGCAGCAGCAGTCATTTTTCTCCTCCTTAGTAGTTGGTGCAGGGCTGTAGTTTTGACTTTCAGCCTGGGAATGGCGCTGATAACACCGATGTTTTTAGTCGCTGCTCAGTAATGTTTACTCTGACCAAGGACTTTCTGAGCCTCATCCTCTGCCAGGGAGGAGGGGAAGCCGGGAGGAAGC
>JANRGW010037372.1:0-10530 GCA_024733675.1 Psilopsiagon aymara
GCCTTCCAGGAGAATCCACTCCAAGATTTTGCCAGGCACAGAGGTGAGGCTGACTGCTCTGTAGTTCCCCGCCTCATTCATTTTCCCTTTCTTGAAAGGCGGAAGACAAATCAGCCTATCAACTGGAAGAATTTCTAGCAGAAACTTTTAGATGCCCAAAGATTCTGTATGGCCATCTTAGTCTACCCCAAGCCCTTTTAGAAAGTGGGTTTTTCTCTTTTACAGTTTCCCAAGTACTTTAAAACTCTATTTGAGATACTGCAATTTCACTCAGCGGTTCCTGCAGGGCAGGGTGTAGAAGTACTCATGCCATCTCCTGCACTCTGCTCTACAGATATGCTCATCTGAACCTCAGTAAATTTAAACCAACATTCAGGCAGATTAGTCCTCATGTTAACAGAAACACTATGGTTGCAGGATAGAACTAGGTGCCTGAAAGCAAAGTCCTTTGACAAATTCTTTTGTAAGGATGAATTTTGGGATTTGAGCAATGGCTTCAAAAATGCAACGCTAAATTAGCAGTAATAACTGACTGTTCAAAAGTGGGTGACTGCAGCATATGCCCAGTTCCCACATTTGCCTCACAGATGCAGAAGGGCCATGTCTGCAGGCCAAAGCACAGGTTTGATTGTATAAACATAACTTTTAGGTCATAGATAGATTACAAAACCTCCTCATGGGGACTCTATAGACAGAAAAGCTTTTTCTTATCTGAAGTCATTTTGGAACAAGTATAATTATTTTGCTATTAACTTCTGCTGGGCTAGAACCTCAAGAAATATCCCCAAAGCCCACACCTCCAAATTACACTGGTAAAGTGGTTAACATCGTTAGAGTAATAGTGAATACTGAAGTAGGTTCTGTTTATGGAGAGCTACTTCCAGCTATTGGAGAGCTGTGTATTGAGGAACGGTATTAATTAGCAAGGCACCATGCATTAGTATGCACAGAGCAGTTTCACTGTCCTAGTGTTCTATTCATCTTGCTATGTCTTTCCCATTCCATGGCCCCTCTGAGACCTAGCAGTGCAGAGCTATGGGGCATCTCTGACCCCATGGCCACCAGGACACTTTTATCTCCATTCCCATCAGTGGCTGGACCAGCCTTTGGCCCCTAAGGCCCACCTGCTCTTTGTCTTGCCTTTGCCCAAGTTGAACACTTGTGGGCCGAGATAACTGAACAGAAAGCCTGAGTGGTCAGAAGACCTGGCTGAGCATATACCTGCATCAGTGAGTCTTTCAGCTACCTGGTTCCAGGCAGTCCTTCCTTTGACAGCTTTATGGCTGATACTAAAGAGAATCAATATGAGGACAAGGGGTTGACATTTCATTTTCTAAAAAGTGATCCATTGAGGGCTAATCACCAAGCTGTGTTTATCAGCCTTGGGAAGTGACATTTTTTTATAGGGGGAGGAGTGAAAGGAATCATCTCAAAGCAGGTCGACAGACTCAATTCTCCAAGGTGGCGACTCATAATTAGAAATCCAATGTATCCTGCTATCAATCCTGCCTTAAATAATAAAGTGATCAATAAAAGCAGGGAGGAGATTAAGTCATCAAGCTCAGTGATGCTATTTTCTGTTAGCAATGGTTTTTAATAAACCTGTCTCTCTGCATTACGTTTTCATGTGGTCTGCTCTTCTGTCTTCTTGCCAGCATGGAGGCTCCGAGTTTAACACCCACAGAAAGCTATAACAATGCATGCCTACTTTCCAGATGTTACAATCATAGTGACTTAAATGCCCTTTAAGACAATTTAGAGAACAAATCAAGAGGAATTTGGGAACATTTATGACTGATAACATTACACTGATCAACAGAGACTGACAAAACGTGCATCTCTCATATACCAGGCTTCAGGTGCAGTAACGATACAACCAGTTTTATCACTTTTACACTGAAGCAAAATCATGCCAATCTTTTTAAATGAGACTAAACACAAAAGTAAAGATAGAAACACACTATGTTTCTGATACACAATCCTTGCATTTGCAGGATTGTTCCTGATGCCTGAGTTGAATTTGGGAGAATAAGACCTTCACAGAAGATTACGGTCTGCTGTGATGAAATAACCATCGATCCAGTCTGCTGTGTTACTGCATATGATGCTGAATGACTGTAGCTTCTGTTTTACAGTCATACCCACTCACATTGGAAGGACTAACCCAAAAGACTAATGCAGACTCATACAGACTAAAACCAAACCCACAAGAACTGCCATCTGATTGCTTAGTTCACAACAGTGCAATTGTTTATTTCCTATCAGGAGTCAGTCCAAGAAAATCTACTGCACCCATACCCATTAAACTTAACTTCAAATTACACTAACCACAAATCTCTAACTGGCTTGCTACTCAATGACAGTTATTGGAACCAGCTTTGCATTTGAAGGGCAAATAGAGCTGGAACTATTGGCATTATATCACATGCTGCTTGGTACTAATGTTGAGAAGATCAAAGCTACATGGGAGAAGGCTTGTAATGCAAATGTACTGTTTATGATGCTAATCAAAGAATTTAGCTTTGTTTGGAGGAGACAAAAAGCTCCCTCATGAAAGAAAGAGAGGGCTGGAGAAGCTTAAGTTCTTACCTCCTGCTGATGACAAAGGCTGCAATGAGAATGACCACAAGAACAACACTGCCAGCCACTGAAACAAGAAGCACTGTGGGATTGGTACCATCGCCAATGATGGGAGAAGGAACTGGAAACAGAAAAGGGAGCATTAGTGTCAGACACTCTCAAAAAATCAACCTAGGTAGCACTCAATGAGGCTTTCTGGCTTGTGAAGGCAGTTTAGAGTAGCACTCAAATCTACTTTCAGGCCTTTATTATACAGTCATTTGTTGCAATTTTCCAACATGGCGCTAATGAGCTGAAGACATGATGTTTGATAATGACTTGGGGAACTTCAGTTCACTGAGAAAAGGGACTTCCTCTCCTTCTCCCATTAGGTGATGCTCAGAGGGTATAATGCCTATGGATTTTGCCTTTCTAAATGCTTTCCACTTTTCTTTCCTCCTTTTTTCTCTCAGTGGGACCAGATGACCACTCCCCAGCTGACAAAATGCGAAAAAGTTATTTTAGAGTGTCCACTGACTTCCTCTTGGATTGATTATATTCAGCTTTTAACATTCTGAAGGATGTTGCCACTAACTGGCATGACCTTAGATTGATTTAGGCAGACATATACGTCCCAAATAAAATAGGCTTGATCACATTGCCTTCCTGCTACCAAAATGCAATCATTTTGGGGGCTAAATTTACATGTTTCCTTGATCAAAGTGAAATGCTATACTGACAATATAATTTGAACAGTCTGTCTTTATATGACTGCCTAAGGAAAAGTTCAACTATTTGAGTTGATGTAGAACACCTAATTGATCTATGTCAATAACTTGCAAAAGAGAGTAAGAAGGTTCTATTCTCCTACAAACGAGATATTCCAAAAACATGCGTCTCCTTATGTCACAGTGAAATATTTTCATTGCTAGAATCTAGAAAACAGCTTACCCAATACACGTCTTGGTTCAGATTCATGGCACCACTAACAGTCATGTGGCCATGTAAGAACATTTTAGCATGATAGACACACCACAGTCTGAGCAACCAATTGGGAACTCCAAACACACAGGTCGGTTACACACCCACTCTTTGCTCAAGGAAAATAAAAAGAAATCAGTGGGCATGTTATTACCTGTGTTAGTTGTGAACTCAAATGGTCCACTGAAGTCTCCATATCCTGCTGCCGTCCTGGCCCGCACATGAAATACATATGAAGTCAGAGGGTTCAAGCCTTTGATGTCAGTATTCCTGGCGGCTGTCTTCACAATGCGATAGCTGCGCTCATTTTGGTCCTAACAACAAAAGAACGCCGTGGTGATCAAGTAAAAATGCCTCACTGCACAGTGAATTGTGGAACCCCACTTCCTTGCCAAAACTGTCATGATGAAAGAAGGTGAGTAACAATGATGGAATTCTCAAAATACATCCCAAAGGCTTCTGCTGTCAGCCTTGCTCAACACCCCTAGCACTGCGTGCTGCACGGAGCTCTGAGCAAGCCAAATAAGGATGATGAGGCGGTAGGTATGATGCTCATATATCACTGATTATTTAAGAAATCACACAATGAAATCCTTTGGAAAATAGCCAAGCGTTCAAACAGGATCCTCTCGATGAACCAGCAACATTTTACTCACGCTTGCTGGCACTTTCTTTTGTTTCCTACCAGTCAGAAGCCATGTAAAAAATAAAAATGATAAAAAAATTTTAAGAAAGAAAAGACTTAGAAAATGCTGTCCAGAAAATCTAATATTGAAAACTGCCCTATTTTTGGCTAGAAAAATCCATCAGAAAATATAATAATCTAGCTTCCCTAAAAATCAAATTACTTTTTCTGTATGCATTAGTAAGCAAACAAGTGATTATTAAAAAAATGCAGAAATATGCATCTGCCTGTGAGAGCTGGCACACACAGACAAGAGCAGGTAATTGCAACTGTTCATTTTTACAGAGAACATTTGAAGAAGTACCTCTTTTCACAGTTCCATACTTGAGAAGTTATTTGCAGGAATAACATCTCTCTCTAACTTGGAAAGTATGAAGAACGCAATTTTCTTTCCTTGTTCTTTATTAAAAGCCATCCAGCCCTCACTATCACTCTAAGCGGAAGCTATAGGCAAACAGATATTATTATTGTTATTATTACTGTGTTATATATTTCATTGTTATACTTCTATGAGCTACTGCCTCACTTCTGAACAACATTATTGATTCTCATTATAAATATGCTTGCTACAAAAGCTCAGTTCCTAAGTAGGAAAAGAATAAACTCATGCCATACAGCTGGAACAGCCTATGATTCTTAATCTTTCGAGGAACCATCCAAGCGCATGAAATCTTTAATTGGATTTTATCAAATTGAATCTATTTGGCTTCAAATGATGGAATCCTACCTGGAAATAAATCACAATGAAATGAAGTTACAAGCTCTCCCCAAACCTCCCAAAAGCCCTCCTTGCTTGTCCGTTTTTGAACAGTACCTTTTCATAGTATTTGACTTCGTACTCCAGGATGACTCCATTTGGCCTGTCAGGTTCCAGCCAAGCCAAGGCAACACTGTGCCGTGTTATCTCTTTAGCCTGGATCAAAGCAATTGGTGATGGAGCTGCCAGAGTTAGAAAAGAAAAAGAGAAAAAAAATATATAAACAATAATTTAGTTTCAATGAGGAATATTTATTTTTAATCATAGCTTTCACAATATGAGCACTTTCAGAAACTGTTTTTCTTGGGGGGGGGGGTATTGAGATTAGAAGCATTAAGTATTTTTCCTGTTTTCTCTAACAGCATCACATTTAATCCTCTCTAATAGTTCCTTCTTGGACTCTGGGCAGTACTATACAGGTGGGTTTTGAAGTAATGATACAATTGTCTAAACACTGCAATGTTCATGACGCCGAGGTACAAACATCCATAACAGGCTAAGCTACTAAAAGATTCTGCCTTATTTTTGCCTTTTGTTAGGCACAGTGCATAAACTTGTACTTTTGTTGTGGTCCACAGTCATTCTCTTCTTCCACCTCCTAAGATTAACTGATGTTACTTTGTTAGCTATTTGCTTTAGAGGAATTCTGAAGTTCCTAAGGGACTACTCTGGTTTTCTCTAAAGCTGAGAAAATATTGCCACTGAATTAAGTAAGAGGAAAATAAAGTTGAGCTGAACACACATGGATTTGGACCCTCCCATGAAAACCAGGAAACTTGTATTTCAAGAGTCTGAGCCAATCTGTGCTTCCTAAAACTCGCCCTGTTTAGGACTGCGCCTGTGAGCAGTCCCTGGAGAATGGGGAAGCTTAGCGCCCAAGGGCCAGATTCTGGCTTTGATAGCTCCTTCCCAGACAGAAGATACCAGGGATTGGTCCATTGGATACCAAACTGGCTTCATCTGATCCCGTCCCCTCTGGAGCTATACTGATACAATGAATAGGCAAAGCTGTAATACACTGCCATGGGTAAGGGCTGTGCGATTCTGGGAGAAAACCTAGCAACAAGCTAAACTCAAAGATCTTTTAAACTGTATCTACATACAGTAATAAGGGCTGCAATGAAGAAGATAATGGAAGACATCTCATTGTGTACCCTACACTTTCAATAGAGCCCCTGCTTATGCTGAAGTTCAGGTTTTTGACTGGCTGGAGGACAATGCATATTCCCTTTGACTGTGATAGCAGCAGATTCATGGCTGTACTGGGGGAATGGTTTTTCTGAAGATTTATGAACCTGGCTGCCCCTTTCTTGCTGTTGTGTTGCTGTGTGGTCACGTCTCTAGCCAGCTGTTATCAAGCTGTTTTGATGCTGACAATAGCTGGTGTAAATGGTGGAGTCTCCAGGGATAAAAAGGGACATTCATGAAATTTTTAATCTTATCTAACAAAGCTGTCCTGTATAACCAGAGATTAGAGGTCTTCCTAAATTGAATATATTTCTTCTTTTGTCCCCTGAAGCTGTAGTCATGTTGTTCTTTTCCCCCTCCTTTCCCTTTCTTCTTTTTCTACCCTTAACTTTGGGATGTTGATACATGAAAACGTTAGAAAGTAAAAAGTATCCTTGAAACATATATCCTTGAAAACTAGCAAGACAAATAAATAAAACAGCCACAATAAATGAAAGGAAAATTGAATGTTGAAAGCCTCAAACCTACTTGACCGTATCAGACAGTTCTGATGGAAGTGAAAATAACCTGTATACACCGTAGTCACAAAAGGGTGTCTCCTCTTGATGTGAAACCATCAGGGAGCTGCTTCCTGATTTGACAGTTTGGCATCTCTGTTAGAAATGCCTCCAGAACCTTTATCTCTTTTTTTCCTTGTTTGTCTCTCACATACAAAGGCAAATACTGGCTGACAGGGGAGACTATAAACAGCCAACAGGGAGGATCCAGGTGTGCTCCATCAAGTTATATCTATGGCATGGCTGAGAACCTGCTTAATAACCTCACAGTTCCTCAAAGGAGGATCAGACTGTTTTTTTTTCCACTCTGCAGTAAGAATACTGCTCAGCAAATAAATTAGAAATCACATTTGTTACCCTAAAACACACACACACGCGACATTACTGATAAACCAACCAGAGAGAAATCTGCTTAGTTAATTGGTGCTTCATGAAGTGCAGACAGGCAATCCCTTTTACTGAGAATCTGTCACATGCTGGTCTGACCTCAGGAATTGTAGATAGAGAGTCCACTTTCATTCCTTTTCTTTTAACCTCCTTGGTTTTCCACTTCACTTCTGGAATTTGGTGAGTCCTTCAATATTGGGCTGATACATGCTGTATAAAAATGGATTTCTTCCGTGTTGTAAAATGACTATTTGCAGCAGAAGAATATGTATGCTTCTTGTGAAAGATGCTTTGCTTTATATAAGTTAACAAGTGCTTTCTCATGTCTCTCAAAAATATCTGATGGACTGCACCACACTGGACTAAACAACCTGCTCCTGGCCTCCAGGACAAGAGGCCAGAAGCATTTGTACATCCATTCCTTCGATATGACGGATCAAAGAGGATTTGTACATCTATTCCTTTGTTACTCCTTATGATTACAATTGTAAAAATGGCCCAATTTTTTCCTTCCTGTCCTTTACATGCAAATTCATCCTACTTAACTTTTAATCCCTTCTTTTTTCCCATATTCTGTAGATGAGCAATTTGTTTCTGAGGTTTTCTGTTTTGATTGTACATCTTGTCTCCCCACATGCTATACAGAAATCCTAAGAGTGATGAAGTCCAGCTACAGGACTCGAATCAAAGTACCATGATTGTAAGAGCTGTCCATGAGATCTTTGACATCTCTGCAGCACAGACCTGTAACAGTCTATGCAGTAGGATGGTGATCTGCAGCCCTCTGGATCTTGAGGAACTGAGCTCAGTAACCATGGGGAGTACTATGGTTATCCCACTGCATGTATAAAATCCTCCCTTACCAACTCCCTCCGTTCTACAAATAGCCCTATGAGTCAGGTCTATTTATTTCCTTGTTTCCAAGGATCCACCAGCTGACCTGAGAGGGCTTCTAGTAAAAAAACAGGTCTGGGTCTCTTGGACATATACTACCCAAAGGGCCTAAGAGTCCTGTCAATATTGTTCAGGACAAAGAGTGCACCACTACTGTCAGCTCATCATGGCAACACAGGCAGCAGTTACAGCCTTCACAGGGTAAGCTTCTGCAAAATATTTATGTTCTTTGTTCTTCTGTCTTTTGCCTTTAAACAGCCTCTTAGGGATGATGAGAAGATAAACATGTAACAGGTTGTAAACTGATGCTTTGATCATAAGCAGAATAAAAGACAGGATCTTCTCTTATATGCGCGTGGGTTAACTGCTCATGATATACACACGTTCCTACCAAAAACATACTGAGGACAGCTTGACTGAAAAGAATAACGTACATGATTAAGATGTTTGCAATAACATCACATAATATTTTTAGATGAGAGTGGGTGATCACTTTTTCTTTCACTTTTTGTACCTCCCTACTTGCTGGTACTTGGAAAGGAACGCTAAGCAAAAACTTCCTTCTCAATGACCACTGCTTACAACAGCAACTTTTTCTGCCACACGTGCACAGACTGCATATACACCACTTCCACCAGAACAGCCCATTTCACAGGGACGAATGACAAGGCATTTTGGTGTCTAAAACAGGGTCTCCTTGAACAAAAGCACCAAGTGTAACTTTCTTTAGTTCAAAGCTCAGCAGTTCCTCTCCCTTAAAAACCCCACTCCCTACTGATGTGAATGTTGCAATTTTCTTTTATCTACTTCCTCAATAACCTGCCATTAAACACCTACTAGTAGTTTTATTACTGCGGTTCTAAGCATGCGGCCTACAGAGAGGGAAAGAGCACAGATGCACTACAAAAACTTCACCCAAATGCCATAAAGCCATATCCCAAGGCTAGTAAGTGCTGAATTGTAACAGTTTTGAGGCACTTTAAAGGATCACATAAGCAGAGTGTCAGTTTTTCATTACTCGTTCAAATTAGGAGTGGGGGGAGAGAAGAAAAAAACCCAGGAAATAAACAGATGCAATAAAGTCTCTGGCATGTAGGCATCCATGAGTGAAACCAGCCCTTTATAAAACTACAACACATGAGTACTCAGATATCAAAGATACACAATGCCCAGTGTTTTACTGAAGATGCCTTCTTAACCACAGCAGGGTTTACTTTCCAGTCCCCATGATTTGAATTTAAATAGCTTATGTTTACTCAAGGGGTCTTTCACTGACTGAAAAATATACCCACAGTTTGTACATTGTCTCAGCTAAATTCAAATAACATATTTAAATTTAATTACTTGAAGCTTAGGGGTTTTCAGGCTTTTCTTTTTTTCCATCAACTGCGCACAACACCACTTATTGTTCTTATCAATGGCTATGTGCTTTGTCAAGCATCAAAATTAAATGCTTCAAAGCACTGATGATGTTACTGTGATTAAGCATTTTTACCTTCCAGTGTGGATACTAAAAGCCTGCTCCATTACTGATTACTAAAAAAAAAAATAAATTTCTGAGAATCTAACACTGAAGAAAAGTCTTCTTTGAAATCAAAACAAGAAAATAGAAATTCTTCTCTTAATTGGGACAAAACAGATTTAAGGGAACCTGGCACATACCACGTTTTCTCTTTGAATATTTACCTTAAAATATTGTGGGGTTTTACATGGGATTTTGTAAATTATATTATTAAATATTCTCACAGTAGGAAAAGGATATAAAACACAGAGAATCAAACATTTTTAATAATTTCTAAAGGCAACATTCTCTAGGCCAGATTCGGACAATTTTATTCAAGTAAGACAACAACTTGCTCTATTAGCTGTTGCACTGACTTCAAATCATGCAAAAGGAGAAGTATCCAGCCCTACAGAGTTAAAAGTACCAGAATAAATTAAAATGAAAGCAGTTGTGTTCTTTCTTATAATGCTGATGTTCAGTTCTGCTTCCTGTTGGATCCTTGGTCCTTTTACCCACACCTCTCTGTTCCAGGCAGAAATGTTCCCGTTTCTGAGTAACAAAACCCCTGCGCTCCAAGAACTCCTGGCAAAGGCTTTGCAAGCAGAGTGCATTTTAGCAAGATGAAATTTCCAAACACATGCATAGCACACATAAAAACCATGTATGTACATAAGAAAAAGCACATGAAAGGTTTTTGCAAAGGTGAACCTATGTGCACACACAGTTTAGATGTCTGTGCATGTGTGAAGAACTGAGCTAGAGGGTAGCGCTCCAATTCTTCAGTCAGTACGACAACTATGCCTTTTTTTCCCTGGAGACCAGCAAGAGTCTGCAGGCTGGATGTGCACTTCTAAAAACTAACCACATGCTCTTTCTTCCGTCTTTCTTTTTCTTTTCTTTCTTTCTTTCTCTTTCTTTCTTTCTTTCCTTCTTTCTTTCTTTCTTTTCTTCCTTTCCTTTCCTTTCCTTTCCTTTCCTTTCCTTTCCTTTCCTTTCCTTTCCTTTCCTTTCCTTTCCT
>JANRGW010037372.1:10630-77912 GCA_024733675.1 Psilopsiagon aymara
TCCTTTCCTTTCCTTTCCTTTCCTTTCCTTTCCTTTCCTTTCCTTTCCTTCCCTTCCCTTCCCTTCCCTTCCCTTCTCTTTCTTTCTCTCCCTTTCTTTTTCTTTCCTTCTCTTTCTATCTTTGTTTCTCTTTCTTTCCTTTCTTTCTCTTTTTCTTTCTCCTTCTTTCTTTCTCTCTCTTTCTTTTCTTTCATTATTCTCCCTATGCAAGTGGAGCAAACATTTGTACTAGTGATGAGTAGGCCCAGCTAGGACTTGGACAAGGATCTAGAGGCTCTGATTGCTCAACTGAGCCACTGGAAGCCTCCCAAGACATTCCCAAGTCCTCTGTCTTCCCACTGTCTGCCTCTCCCTCCCCCAGGAATGACGACTGGCAAGAAACTCCTCCCAGCCTGGAAACAGAGACGCTCCAAGATTCAGGCCAGCACTTTCAAGCTTCAGTGTTTAAAGCAAAGACTTTAAATCTACGCCGCTGGAGTAAAGCGCACAAGGTTATCCACCCACACTTGGAAATCTTGGCTAACGTAATGTGAAGCAGTGTGACAGCTGAACTTGGCCTCCTTCTCTCAATCCCTTCAATCAACCATAATACTTCTGAACTAAAACTTTCCCTCCTTGTTACTAGAAATTACAGTGCTCAGGAAAAGCACCATGGTGCTCTCACAAGACACCTTCATCCCAAAATGACAGGCACAAGTGATCGTCCCTTTCTTTCCAGGCTTCACAACCCTGTCACTGCTAAAGAGATCTGAGAAAAACAAGTGACAAACCTAGGCAGCAGCTCACATCAGTTAAGTTTGCAATGATGTGTGGATAAAGAAAGGGACTACAGAATGAGATTTTAAAGACTGTTAACGCAGTATTATGTTTCAAACATTTCCTCTGTTTTAAAGTTTTCATTTCTTGCCTCTCCCAGAAGAACCTGTGCCACAAATTTTGCCAAACCACAAAAGCTGGCTCTGACTTGCATCAAATCAAAAGACTGAAGAAAAAAACAGGCTGTTAGCAGCAACAAATAGTAGTAGTAGAGAGTTATTAATGTTGTAGTTTTAACCACCCTACTCCAGTTTCAGTTGTTGGTGGCATCATAGAGACAGAATGGTTTGGGCTGGAAGGAACCTTAAAGACCATCTAGTTCTAACATCTCTTTCAAAGTCCCATCCAACCTTGGACACTGCCAGGGAAGGGGCAGCCACAACTTCTCTGGGAAACCTGTTTCAGAGTCTCACCACACTCATAGTAAAGAACTTCTTCCTCATATCTAATCTTAATCTATCCTCTTTCAGCTTAACGTCATTCCTCATCCTATCCCTACATGGCCTTGTAAAAAGCCCTTCTCCAGATTTCTTGTAGGCCCCTTTAACTAGGGAAGGCTGCTAGAAGGTCTCCCTGTAGTCTTCTCTTCTCCACGCTCAACAAGCCCAACTCTCTCAGCCTGTCTCCATAGAAGGGGTGCTCCAGCCCTCTGATCATCTTGTGGCCATCCTCTGGACTTGGTCCAATAGCTACACATCCTTCTTATGTTGGGGGCCCCTGACTTGGACAGAGTACTCCAGATAGAGTGTCACAAGAGCGGAGTAGAGGGGGAGAATCACCTCCCTCGACCTGCTGGTCATGCTCCTTTTGATGCAGCCCAGAACATGGCTGGCTTTCTGGGCTGTGAGCTAACACTGCTGGGTCATGTTGAGTTTCTCATTAACCAACACCCCCAAGTCCTTCTCCTAAGTGCTGCTCTCAGTCCAGTCCTCAGCCAGCCTGTAGTTGTGCCTAGGACTGTCCTGACCCAAGTGCAGTACCTTCCACTTGGCTTTGTTAAACGTCAAGAGGTTTGCACTGTCCCACCTCTAAAGAGCGTCAAGGCCCCTCTGGATGGCATTCCTTCCCTCCAGCGTGTTGACTGCACCACACAGCTTAGTGTTGTCAGCAAACTTGCTAAGGGCACACTCAATCCCACTGTCTACGTTGCTGACAAAGATGTTGAACAGCATCGGCCCCAATACCAACCCCTGAGGAAGGCTACTTGGCACTGATCTCCACTTGAACATCAAGCTGTTGACCATAACAATTTGAGTGCGACCACCTAACCAATTCCTTACCCACCAAGTGGTCCATCTGTGAAATCCATGCCTCTCCAGGTTAGAAAGATATCAGGAGGGACAATGTCAATTGCCTTGCAGAAGTCCAGGCAGATGACATCAGTCACTCTTCCCTTATCTACCAATGCCATAGACACATCATAGAAGGCCACCAAATTTGCTAGGCACAATTTGCCCTTAGTGAAGCCATGCTGGCTGTCACCAATCACCTCCTTATTTTCCATGTGCCTTGGCACAGTTTCCAGGAGGATCTGCTCCATGATCTTGCCAGGCAACAAGGTGAGACTGACTGGCATGCAATAGCTGCTTAATATCCACAAAGAGCCTATGTATTTTCTGGGTTGCATGTCCAGTTCTGCACAGACTACTTCAGCATGCCAGAACTGCTCTCACTGCAGTCAAACCAATTATAGGAGCTGAGGTCTGACCACAATTCCTGTGGTTTACATCAGGAACTGCAATGAGGCAGGGGTGACAAAGAAGGTTTTGCACATCCAGGATATGTCTTATTCTGGCTATTAGTTTCTGAGGACAAGCTAATGACAGCAATACATTATTTTCAGGTACTGGCCCTCCAATTCTGAAGGCCAAATAATGATGTCAGTTAATGCAATGCAAGTCTGGAGTAACTCCAAAGATCTCAATCTGCAATCCCAAAGATTGCCTTAAACCAAAAGACTGTAGCATCTACATAGCATTTAGCAAGAGATCTGTGTTACAACGCAAGCATGGGGTCTGTTTAGCCTGAGAACTGCTTGTTTTCTTTTTTGCTAGCTCGCTAAGAAATCCTGTTGGCATGTTCTGACAAGGATAACTTAATAGCTGCCAACAGAAACATGGCAGAATACTGTGTATTTCCTGTACGTATGAATGCCAGTTTAAAACAAACAGGAAAACAAGTCTTTCAGTTTGAAGGCAATTTATAAAAATCTGTCTGAACATTACAGCCACTTAGAAAACACCAGCACAGAAACATTTCTAAATGCTTAAACTAGAATGATTAACACAAGAAGGGTGAGCGTACTTAGCACTATGAATTGCTCTAAGAAACTCTAGAGCTACAAGCAATTTGTTAAGATGGGGAATTAGTCAGCAGCTGTCTGACCTGAGCAGGTTTGGAGCCTCTGGTCACAAAGCAGGTCATGTTGCAGTTACTCTTCCCTCTAGTTGAGGTTAGAATCTGACCCAATATAAACAACAATAAATTTTGTAGCCTGAAGAAACCAACACTGATGCTTCACTTCATTGCTTGGTTTGAGGGAAGGAGAGAAAACGGGCCATGCACTCCAGACAGAGACTGCTGCAACTCTTTGGGTCCTCTCAAGGCTCAGACCAGTCATGCTTAGAGCTGGGATCCTATAACCCAGTTCTGCATTGAACATTCCTGGGAAGTATGTGCTGTAATCATTCTCTCACTTCCTAGATGCTGGTCTAGCAAGCACAGACCGCCAGAAACCACTGATGCTGGGACACAATGTGTAGCACCCCAGGCTACAGTAGCCCTGGGAGAGTCAGAATGAGAAATTAGAGACCATAACCTCTAGTTATTAAAACAGATGACAATGTTGGAAACAGGGCATTCCCTAACTACTCAAATTAGTTAGTCTGAAGCAGTATGACCCACTTATCATTCCCTCAGGTCAACTCTACCTCACCTATATACCCTGCTGCTCATCGCAAGAAGGCCGAGATAGCCACCATAGTTAATTCCTCCCCAGAAATAGCCACCTTCACCTTTGTATTGCTGCTGAGCTACCTTTTCAAAATAAGCTCCTCCACTCTCCCTCCAGAAGGAAATCAAAGCTACTCTAAAATATACATCAGATGCCCCCAAATAAGTCCCCCTCTACCATACTCTATGCCATTGCTCATGTCAGTCAACCATCCAGCTACTCCTCCCATTTTCCCATCTTCCTGCCCACAGTCAGAGGAGTTGAGACATGTCTGTATACACTTCAAGAGCCACCACATGAGAAGGGTAGAGCTGTACAGGACGAACAAAATAACTCACCGTATCTGTCCCCTGCAAACTGCTTCTTGTGTGCAGCTTCTGAACAACTTCCAATAGTTATCAATGATCCATAAAACAATTGGGTAAAAATTACTGACCCTGCCCTATTAATATCCCCAAGGAACAACCTTTTGTCTCCTATTGCAGAGGACAACACTCACCTGATGTCTATTAGCTTTCAATAGAAAGCCTCTCTTCTGCTCTTTGGTCCTTTCTTATACTAACTACCAAGTTACAACATAAAGCTTAACCCACGATAGGGCAAATGTGTGATCTGATACCCAAGGCAACACATCTCCTAATGTTATTGTGTCTTTGGTTTTTAAACTATTACTATTTGCTTGAAACATGGATGCCTAGATGATATATATATGTGCTAAGTAACTTCCTTTGTCACTTACTTTCAGCATTAAGAGTATTAGATTTTGAAAAATTTTGCTTAAAAGCCTTTCTGAAATCCAGACAAATAAAAGCCTCTGCCCTATATGCCACTTAGATGCTTTGGAACTACTGAAGCATCTTCTAAACAAAATAAATAAATGCTATGACTCATTTTGCTTAAGCAGCATTTACTATTTTAATAAATAGATTTGGCCACATTGTCTCATCCTGGCTTCTGAAGTGCTACAGTAATAGCAGAGAATTAGACTTTGCCATTGGGGTTTCTCAGATCAATCACTCGAAGTCACAAATGCAAGAATTTGGGAGGAAGAAAAGATAATAAAATTATGAACATTTTAACTCAACTGTGATACACAGTCCCAACAGCAACTGCAGGCTGGGTCTCAAACATGCCCTCCTGAGCCTGCAGCACCTAAAAGAATCAAAAACCAGGATTCACCTGACAATAAACCCCACAATTCATAGCTTAATGCTTGAGAGTAATAAATTGCAAAATCATCAAAGTTAAGGAACCTCACCTTTATCCACATTAAGCTCCATGACACAGAAGAGGCTGGTGCAGAAGGTTTGCATTTATGTATTTACATTTTAGCTGAACAATCTATAAATTTTAGTTACAGCTGATGTTCAAGAGTGTTCAACAGGAACCTCCGTAAAGCACCTTCTGTAGAAAGGTTAGATGGCTTTAACATGATACAGTCGCTGAATCTGGGCTCTTGAGAAACTCTTGAGAGTAAATCAAGATTCAGGTTTTCTGTTCTCAAGCTAGTAGCACTTTGTGAAGGTCATTGTCTGACAGCACTTGGAGATCCTCAGTTCTTCCAAGGTGCTACAAGACACTCTGCCATGCTCACCACCACAGTTCCTCCAAGGTGCTACAAGACACTCTGCCATGCTCACCACCACAGTTCCTCTTCTTAGAATCACAGAAACATAGAACAGTTAGGGTCAGAAAGGCCTTTACGATCATCTAGTTCCATCACCCTGCCATGGGCAGGGCCACCACACAGTAGACCATGTCAGGTGAAAAGGTCCTCTGTGCTTTTGGAAAAGAGAATCAGACTGCAGCACACTTTGCTTTCACACTCTACCTCTCACTGGTACTGAATCAAGCCCCTTTTCCTTCATCCACAACAGGCCTATTTCTTCAGGAAATTAAAAATCATTAACAGACCTGACAAGAGAGAAAACTACATTCTGCACAGCATTGCTGCAAAAAGCAAAGCTACCTCAAGTTTCAGGACTTTTTGAAGAAAAAAACAAAGTGATGAGGGACAAACTGAGGAAGAGCCTTAAGCTTCATGAAACACATAAAGCTTAAAATTAAAATCTTAGTTTGCGATGTCAGCAACCCATTACATCATAGATGGCACATAATTAAACTTATAAAGGGTTTACATTATTTTGGTTTTCATGCTGGATGCTGAAAACTAGTGCATTATTAATTTAAAATTTGTCTCAATTAGAAAAACCCCAAATCGAACAAGCAATTAAAAATTAAAGGTGGCTGCCTCAGTGGAAAACAGACAAGAGCTAATTGGTAAAGTTTCCTGTGCAATGCAAGTGCCACTACAAAGTCTGAACAATTTCAATCCTATAGAAACAAAAATCCTATAAAATATAATAAAAAAAAAAAAATCTACTTCATGAAGATTTGGAATTGTACAAAGAAATCAGTAATGTTTATCTCCTGGAGGAGTACTGAGCTACAGCCCAGGCAAATAAAAGCCAGTGAAAACAATAATCCCCCATTGGCTCAGTAATCACATAAATGAGTCTGTATTCCACGTCCGGACCTTCATTTTCAGTTCCGAATTCATAGCAGTTCCCAATGAGATCCCTGCGGCAGGTCTTTCCTCCCCTCTGAGGCCAGAGCCCCAAAGACTGCTTACAAGGTAGAACTGAGAAGCGCACAGGATGGAGACTGCAATGAAGAATATAATCTTCATTCAGAACCTTCAAATCAAAAATAATTTCTTCTTCCAACAGCATGGTAAGCCTTTTCCCACCTTACATCCCTTCCCCTGTAAGGTTCATAGTTTTGTTCTCAGTTCAGTTTTGTCAACAGGTCCAAAACTTTTAGTCTTCCCATTAGATACAGATGAAGCTGTTAACTTCCAGTTAAGGATCAGTTAGACTGAAAATAAGTCAGGAAATTCCTGTGCTACAAAGCCCCTCTAACCTGTGATGCTTGCAGCTTGTCAAGGTAATAAATATAAACAAAAATATTCTCTGTTTGGAAAAAAATGTCACATCTGCAAGAAGTGCTAAAGAAGTCTCCCTTTGAGCCCAGTCCATTCTCTTCAAAGCAGTACTTGCATAATTGCAGTTTTAACCTTCAGCATAGGCAGCAGTGAAAGCAAACAGCTGAGACACTCTTGGAAAGGCACCACTGGGTCTGCACATCATGTCTCTAGTGTGATGGAGAGCCCACAAATCTTTGCAGCTCCTACAGGGCTCCCCTTGGCCACCCTGTCCCAGAGTGCTAAGGGAGCTTGAAAAACATGGGATTTAAACACTCAGTCACTTACATATTCCAGTCACTTTCTGTCTTATTTATGTGCAGGCACAATATCCTGATAAAGTAGAAGGGAGGCTGCAGCCATTCCATCTGCATTCCCTTTTATGCTAAGAAAGATAAATTGAGGCTGATTCAGAGGACAGATTTAAAGAACGCAGTATGTTACCAAGACAAGCACAATCTTCCCAGGGAGCCGTTGTAGTGGGTTGTGTTGAGATCATGCCTTTATTTGTTTGCTAAAATAAATGGGCACCACACAAAACCCAATTCATATATGGAACGCCTCTTCCAGTCCACTGTACCTTCCTATTTTGCTTGGTCAGAACTGTCTTACTCTATTATTTATTGATGGGACCATTTCATGGCACATAGAAAATTAAAAATAATAAAAAGCTAATTAAAACCTTCAGTGCCTTCCTTTTAGCCTTCAGCAATCTACAGACCTGAAAGACATTTATATCCAAAGCACATGACAGCTTAAGGGTTTTTCTGTCTGTAATAATCCAAAGATACTTTCAATGGATTTTAATACAGGCAAAACTAAAGATATTTTATGGAACAGTAGAAGTATTTAATAAAAAATCAAAATCACTCAATCACCTTTTTAAGACTAGGTGATAGAATTCGATAGCAGGGATAAAATCCTCATAAATTCTGCAGGAACGGTTCAGAAGGCTGAGACAATAGTTACCATTTCCTTTTAAATTACACTAGCACTTTTCCATAAGGAATGTTTTGAAATGCAAATGACCAGAGGAGTAAAATACCAATGCTTGAGCTTCCCACATCTCTCTAGACTGTATTAAAAAAAAATAAAATAAAACTAAAACCACAATCAATTTTTGTTATTATCAGTTTACAAACCACAGCTTTCCCTGAATCCCTTCTCTCAGAGAGCAATACTAAGAGCTCTGGAACTCTGCTTCTCGAATTTAGTAATGAAGGCAGATTACCTTAATTTAAGGAGACGCCATGAAATCCTTCAAGTAGATGCAGATAGAGGCTACACATTTGCCTGCTTTGTTTGGGAGGGGAAGCCCACTGGAGCCCTGCCATACTAATAAAGCACTCCCTGCACACCAGTTCACACGTGGGGCTAAATCTGAAGTGACATTTCTCAATGAAAGGCGCAGTATTCACTCGTGTGCTCAGCATTTTGATGTCCACCAAAATCTGGCAAACATGATTACAGAGATCCAGCAGGCATGCCACGGCTCTGTTTAGTCCCCATGGCTTAATGAAATGCTATGCAAAAAATAAATAAAGCATATCAGGCTGTCTTGGGACAGCACTTTGGGAGCATGATTTCATGCCAACGGATGGACTCAACACACAGTTTGCAACTCTTACACAAGGACAGAATATCTGAACCAAAGGGAACTGCTTTATCCACCCTTATGGGGGCAGTTCAGCATCCTGCCCTCCAAATTATAGGCCAGTGTAGAAACCTTGGGCTTCAGCGACTAGTGATGTTTATTTGTGCTCCTCTGCATGGTATTTTAATTAGTAACTGTGTGCATTTAAAACCTTTGAATGGACACACAGGGGCAGTTGTGCAGCCTAGCTTTTGTGTTTCCAATCTCTCAAAAAAACCCTGTTTGAGGACATCAGCAGGGGGTTAATGGAAGCTTTGATAAAGTTCTCCAAAGCCTTTTATTGTTGCTCAACTACAGACTGGACTCTGCTGTCTCTCTGGCTGCTTTCCAATTAATTTAGTAAACTGCAGACACAACTAGAAAATTTAGAAGCCCGTCTAAACATTTGGTAGCCACAAACATTTTTTTTTTTTGGCAAAATTTCCCTCCACATGGAAATATTTCCTTCACAATCATTTGAGGTAAGCACTCAGACTGGACAGCAAGCTTTGCAAATGTGAAATGTCAGTGTGTGCTCCCAATGAAAAGAAGCATGCAGTTAAATAGTCCAGAGCAAATAAAAGCTGCAGGACCCTATCTTCATCTCTGCCAGTTTGGTAACTATTCATCTGTACCAGCATCACTGGGAACATCACTGATCTGATCTGATGCTTCCTAAGAGCAGACTTATGCAATTTGAATATGGTCAATGCTACCCAGTCCTGAAATAAAACACGTTTTTTCTCCAGAAGGATATGTAACTAACCTCCTTTCCCCACAGGAAACCATGAGATCTCTTTAAAAATGTAACTGAACTTTTATTTAAATGCTGCAATTTTTCCGTGGCTCTATCCAACATGCAACTTGTCTAAGCTGCTCGCTGAACCCTGAAGCTGATTATTTACTAAAGGATCTTTAGAAAGCAATGGCTTCTTTTTTCTTCCCGACCAAGAATTGTAACCCCCACCTTGAATACAAATTCATGGAAATGGGTGGTGCAGGCTGATTTGCCAGCAAGCAGGCAGTTGTTATTTTAATTATTATTTCTTTGTGGAAAGCTGTAGTTACCTTAAAATAATAATTTAATCCCTCCCAACAATAGTTTTCCCGGTTTTGTTTCTAAGACTGGAGCACGTATGCTTATAAGTAAGCATTCATTATAGACCACCAGTTAAAGCCTGTGCAAGAACACAGGGTTGTTAATAAGAAACTCCCACTTGCATCTGTCAGCTTGGAGAAGCTCCTTACGCAGACACATTATCTTACACACATAATTAACATGCAGAAGAAGAAATCTAAAGTGGTCATGACATCTTTGAGGCTCTGAGAAATTTGCCCATTCAAAAGTATTCCTGTTTGCATTCATGTACTTCCCAGATTTCTTGTGTGGGGATCACTTATCTTCTTTCTGGATCTCCCACTGCATTTGTATCTGAAAGGTCTGTGGTTTCCGAAAATACACTGTTTGGTTTGCTTCAGAACTCCTCACAGTAACTTCCTTCAATGTAAATCTTCAGACAAAAAAAAAAAAAGCCAAAACACAACTCCTTCAGAGAGACAAAGCTAGGGAAAAATAAGGCAGGTCACTGTCCTGCACAACCTCACAGGTCACCTCACTTACCAACTACAGAAGGTGAAACCCTACAAGAGCCCAAAACTTGTCTCAAGCCTTCTGCTTGAAAACTTGTACAGGGCAGGGGGCGGAGGGGGATCGCTGTTTGTAACTAGCAGACAACTGTGAAGCCTTAGAAACCATGCTGGTTTAGTTTCAAAATGAGAGAGTTGCATAAAATTAGCCTGGAATTCTGCAAGATACTGCAACAAATCACCCAGAGTGTCACGCTCATGGATCACCCCTTTTTCAAGTCCCTGCCTGCTAGTTTTGAATCTCTTTCCCCGCTGAATTCACGCTTGCCACAGCTCCATTTGAGGAACAAGGAGACTGCTGATCCATCATCCTGAGTACAAACACCTTTAAAGCAAAGCACCTCTTTGCAACTCCCCTTTTCCACTGCCCTGTCATTTTGCAGAAAAACAAGAACACAGCAGCTAGAAGTATCACACACACATCCCATACTCTGGACATCTGGCATGCATTCAGATGTTTGCCAAGAGAGTATTTTAAATCAGGCTTGTGGGGAACTGGGTGTCCAGGGTGTTGTGACTATTTAAACACACCCAACTACATGCACGAGTTTCCTCTGGGGCAATAGGACTCCCGTATCCTTTGGCTGCAGGGAACAAGTAACTGGAAAGGGTGGGACCATGTTAATAGCAAGAACTTTGAAAACAAATAAAAATACAAATAATAAAATTGAATTGACTCTTGGATGTCTGGAAAGCTGCAGCCTGGTACTGCTGTGCCCAGCACCAGCAGTGCCACTCACTCTTCTGGAGCTTACCCACCTCCACAGCTTCCCGGCGGGCTGTCCAACTTGCTGCAAACCGCAACACTTTGCAACTGACCCAAAACACTTCCCTCGTAACAGCCTCTCCCAGCATCCTAATCCTGACCTCCACAACACCCTGAACATCAGCAGCACTACCCCGACCCCGCACCTCCCGAGGGAGCCAGGCAGAGAGCTGGAGTGGAAAACCCACCAGCCGTGAAAAGGGAGCTGATCTGCATGAGCCTCCCCATGTCCTCAGCAGGCACGAGGGGAGGGTGATGTCAGACCAGAGAATGACTTATTTGCCAGCTTACACTATTTAGAAGGCCTGTGAAACTGTCACGCAACTGTATGAGAAATCCTGTATTCAAGATCACAGAGCTTCTTCCACAGCTATTTGGAGATGATGTCTTCCGTAGCAGCCCTTCACAATCACAGACACAAACCCAACCTTCACAAACAGAAATACAGCCCTTCAAAATCACGTTTCAACACAACAGTAAACAGCTTATTACCACGTCTGCATTTAAAAACAAAAGGTAAATTTTGCAATAGCTGAGCATAAAACTACTATATTCTGAACAACTACGAATCTTGTTGTTTCTGAAAGCAAAATTGACTTCTTTCATGACCTCCCTATCGATAAGATTCTGAGTATGCTCGTAAATATCACCACCTACAAAATCAAAAAATGTTATGTTCACTCTCAGTGAACAGAAATGATTTACTGCTACTGTTAATGTTATACTGAAACCAGAACTATACCCAGAGAACATGATGGAGTGCAGAGAATCAGATGAATCGATCAATCCTCAGAGTATCTGTTAATTTTATTTTCCAGTAACAGTTCAAGGGTATTCAGGCAGTCACCTAACGAAAGCCCTGTGACTGAAATCTACTTAACAATGGGTTTTGATGTTTCACTACAGAGCAGTTCTTTAGAGATTAGTTATAAATATCCAGGAAAGCAGCGCATTAAAAAGAAAATACTGAAAACCTTAGGTTTCCTGGCCTTGGCATGTGTTGCTTTTGATCTGCCTGAGCCACTATTACTTTGTCAATATAAGGAGTGCATACTGACCAAGGGCAATGCATGCCCATGAATTTTTACTGGCTGCAAATGCAGCTCTGCACAGGTTAAACCATGCTGGTAGAATGTAAGACCTTATATGCCTTTTCTGTGCTGTTATGTAGAACACGTGAGGAATGCTAATCAGCATTTGAAAGGAAATGTGGGCTCTCAAAGAAGACCCACCAAAACGCAACATGGGAATATACATTCCCCTACTAAGAAGTCCAATATAACTTGTTATTCATCTGGAAGCAAATAACTCCGACTTCTCCCCTCGGCCATTTCTAACTTAAAACACAATCATTCTCAAAGGATCAGGATCTTTCAGATTTTTTTCCCTTTTAGTAACAGAATTAAGAACATAAACAACAAACCTAAAGGCTAAATAAACTGAGTAACAGTTGACATTTTCCTTCCCTGCACTGAACGTCAGTGCTTTGGGTTCATCACAATTTGGTCGGCACCACTGCAGCGTGTCCCAGAAGAATACTCAACTCACATGGATCTCCTCGGCAGCACTCAGATCCTGGTGGCACCATGACCTATTTTATTTCCTGCCTGGAAATGGATACTGAACAACCGCAGGGCTCTGAGTGATGGTGAGGGACCGGGGGAGCATACAAAAGAAGAGGGGAAGGACTGCAGCAGCGTCAGCCACACTGCTCTGTGTTTGAGATGAAGCAGCTTTGAGACAGGTGAACAGACAGCCTGACAGGCAAGGTGTAGGGGATTGCCAAGACAAAGGAACTGAGGAGAAGAGAGAGAACAAAAAGAGGCAAAAGTGGGACAGAGAGCCTGAGATATTCATAAGAAAGATCAGTTCTTGATCCTGAGCACAGGCAGCTTGAAAATATCCAGTCTGATGCAATGGCAGAAAGAGTAAGTTTACCTATTTATACTGTATTTTATCCTAATTGGCACATCCAGCCTTCATCTAGCTACGCTGGTCCACTTAAGGAAACACTGAGCCCAAGGTAAGCTGAATGAGGTAACAACTCACCAGGCAGTCTGTTTATTCAGAAATATCAACCATTTGATCCCCAACAAGCAGACGAGCCAGAAGGACACCCATCCCTCATAAAATGCAAACAAAAACGAAGGGAGCAAAGCAAGCAGCATAATGAGTTTGGATTTTAAAACTGTATTTAAAGCTAGCGTAGGTTTCTTCCCCTCCCTGCTGCTCCCTGCCTTGTGAACGCCTTCAGCATCCGTGCAAAACCTTGTCCTTGCATTGCTGCCCCCTCGGGCACGCACACAGATGAGCTTAGATGTGAGCCTGGCTGTCAGGCTGGAAACCTGAACAGCTCAGCTGTGATCTTTAATACAAATACAAACTGTTTGGTGCCTTTTTAAAAAGAAACCCAACAAAAGCTTCCTGCTTGCTGCGAACAAGGTCTCTTTAGTGAGAAATTTGCTTTTTAATTTTGAACAGCTTCACAGCATTACCCTTAGCAATAAAAAAGAAAAAAAAAGGTAAATGGAGATTTTGAGCTATTCAGACAACTGTCTGGTAAGGATTCACACTGAAATTAGCTTCTCCTAGCAGAATCACGTAAGAATTGCTGGTTTACTTCCCTTCCACAAGTCATTCCACATCTTTAAAAGATGGAGAAAGTGCTGATTTCATTTGATCAAAACCAGAAAGCCACAAAAGCCACCACTACTGGTGGAGATCCTTAATATCAGCATTTCTCAGTACTCATTGTGCTAAAGGTGCAGGCTCCATGTTTCAAAAGCTCAGTGTTTCATCCTTTGCTTTCTTTAATTTCTTTTTAAGTTTACATGGGAAAAGAATATCGGCTCTCATCTCAAAAAAATCATTATACTAAACATGTAGAATAACGAGCTGAATTCACCATTCAGAATGTCTTAAAATGTCACAACATGGAAGCATTTTATTTGTAGATGGAAATTTTTACTTGGTTCAAAGCCTAAATTTTAGCTTCCCTCTTTTAAAAACAAACAAAAGCTATAAAACCCAGGGCCTTTTCAAAGGAAGCAGGGAAAATACATTTTCAAATGCTTTTTCATCCTACCCTTAATGCAAAAAGCTTATTTTCATTTAAACATTTTTCTAAAGTACTGGAAACTGAAAAGAGTTTCTAAACAAAGGGGAAAGTAAACTGCCTCATTTCATTATCTCCAGGAGTAAAATGGCAAAAGCAAACAAACAAACACCTGTGCCTTTCAGCTGCACCTTTTATGTCACTGCAACACATTCCTTCAGTTTAGTGCTGAACACACCAGTAACCGGTTTATCATTGTTTTCTGTCCTTCTCGCAAGGCATGCCACCTTCTATAGGGGCTGGCATTCTATTGAATGTTGAAAAGCACAGGCATAAGATATCAAAACCAATAAAGTCGTTTATAGATTTTCAGCATTGGTAGCCTCACTATTATTAGCAAAACAGGGAAAGAGTGTTATTAAAGGAGATCTTGGCTCTAACCCAACTTTGAGAAATTGCTCCAAAGAGCAAGCTTTACAGTAGTGTAAGAAAGGTGCGAGATCAAAACCAAGCCTGTGGCAGAGCGCTATCATAACACGATTTCTTTATAATAAAATATAGCGAAAGAAAATTAGTGGCACAAGAATTTTAATGCACCCCAGACACACATTTACAATGATTAAACAGATAAGTACTTGAAAAACCCAAGGGTCCAACTTCACAAACCTTTACTCAAGCAAGCAGTTTCACTGAAATCAATGGGATTATTTGCATATGTAAGGACTATTTATCTCAGTTGAGATCTGTAGGTTTAGGCCACACATTTTTATTTAGATCTTCTACGCAGCAGAATACACACACTTGGATGAAGAGTGGGAGAACACTGGCACCTTGGAGTTAATTTTCATTTGTCCCAGTACACATTTCTCCAGCCCTCTGAAGCATTTGATAGACGGGACATGTTTCAAAATTGGAAATATTGGCAAAAATACAAATTTTCTGATGTGAAGAACTGCTACTCATGGATAATAAACAAAATCAATTCTTATTTGCATATTCAATCAGGTTTCAGTTTGCATATTAAAGCATAAGATGGTAGAATTTTCACACGGTAGATGGATCCCACTCACTTATTCATGCATATATGCATCCACTAATCCTTACACATGCCAAAATCAGTGAGAAATACTCTCTGCTAGGCATTCATAGCACAAAAACACTGTCCCTGCTGCTGTTCTCAACCTTCCCTTTTCGTATAGTGCATGACAGCATTCTCCCGCAGCTTTCTCCCAAGACTCTGTAATAGCCCCTGTTTTCTATTAGCCTTCTTTTCATCAGGCAAAGTGATAGTTTGAATTTTTGAATCCTAATTTAAAAGGGATTCTGTCAACTGTATGTGCAAAGAACAAAAAACACTGGACCAGATTTTCAAAGCAGCTTCAGCGTGGACTTGACAATTTCACTTGTAACTGTCACTGCAAAACTGGGTGTATCTCTCACTGTTAATATTGAACTGTTCTTGACTACAGCTAAAATTTGTAGATTTAGACTACGCATAGCTATTTTTCACACACATCTATTAGGAAACAGAATTAAAAATATTTATATAGGCCAGTACTATCCAAATACACAAAATTAATATTGTCCCATACATCATATATCTAACAATAAATGATAACCCTGTAAGCAATGCTCTAATGTGCTGAATGCTTGCAACATCTGTGGGACTGGAAGGCAATCAGCGCTGTGAGCAATTAGATAACAGGTTTGACGGTCTTGGAGCCAGTCTGACAGTCTGGATATCTAATTTGCATATAGAAGAGTGTCATATTCAGATACATTTTGTGCATTAAATTAAAAATTCAACTGGAACCCTGTGCTTGAAACCCTAGGAAGCTGCAAACAAGAAATGTTTTCATGTAATTAAAGGGAAAATTGATACAAACGATCATCAGAACTAAACCACAATCTGCTGCAGCAGTCTTTGCTAGGTCAAGCACAGGGGACTGAAAAAAGTAGAACTGGGTATCTGAAATAACCACGTATAAACAGAAATAGTATATCACTCTCTCAGATGAGTGACACAGAAATCAGCCATCATAAGATGAAGGCTCATATACGATTCCTAAAGCAATGTCAGCTCTGATCAATTGAAACGTGTTTAGCAGCAGGTTAAGAAGGTATTTATTTAACAATGGGGCAGAATCTAATTGACTTTGCAGGAGAGGAAAGAGGGCATGGAGGCAAGCCAGCATCAGTTCGTTTTTCAGTCTTATTCAGCCCTTTTGGGAGGGGGCAAAACCCCAATCCTATGCTCCCCAAGTGTGCATTTTGCTCTCTGTGAGCACCAAGGTCGTATTTGTGTCCATGCACAGGGTCTTCCCTACAAAGGGCCAAGCTGGTGATGACCTTGGCTCAGTCCCCTTGCGCTGCCCAGGGCAGCTCTACTGTTATGCCTCTGCAGAATGCCTCCCCACATCCTCACAGCATCCTGTAGCAGAGCTCTGCTCCCAGCTACAGGAGTCAAACTCTCCTGTTTGTCTAGCTCTAAAGTATCCATATAAATAATGAGAAAATAGGGGATTGACCCAGTTACACATCTTATGACTCCTCGCATTCATTTGCTAATGTTAAATGTAATGGAAATCATAGCTTTCCTCAAAAACAGGCAAAAGAGAGAGGAAGAGAATTGAGTTCAGGTTCCTACCTGCTTGGTTAGTTGTCACAGTGACTGACACAGCTTGGTCCTGGCTAGGATTTTGCTTGGACACTCCATTCACTGCCCAGACTTCAAAGGTGTAGTTAGTGTGTGCCAGGAGGTCAGTAATGGAGACTTTGGTGGTTTTCAAGCCATTCTGCTGGGGGCTGAAGTGCACACCACTGCCACAGGACCGGCAGCGGCTGAGGTCGCCAGCACCACACCTCTTGCATACCACATTGTAGGAGACATCGTCCCGACCACCTTTGTTCTGCGGGGGGCTCCACTCCAAGTTCACGGATGTCTCATTGACATTGGAAATCAGGTTCTGGGGAGCAGATGGAGGGCCTAAAAAGAAAAAGTTCACGTTTTTTAGTATGTGCAAAAAGCTCACCTAGTGTCTTCAGGCTTAGGGTCCTGGGTGATATTGGGCATGTGCAACTCCCAGTTAAGTCAAGGACAGCAGAGACCACAGAGAATTTTATTTCTCCATGATCTTGAAAAAGGTGAAAAATTAACTGGTAAACCAAACTGATCTCTTCACCTGACCAATTAGCAGTATTTTCCAGATGTAAATGAGCCTGAAAGCCCAGTATTTTTTCACTTTCACTATTTGGACTTGTTATGAAAAATGTAACATTTACATATTTTACATTCAGTTTTCCATGACCTCCCAAGAAAGGCCTCAAATGCACAAAAACTGCTTCTTCACTGGAGATTTTCAAGGTCCCCCATTACCTACAGGCAGATTCTCATTGAAATTTCTGATCTCCTGATATTTTTCTCTCAAGAACAGAAGTGCAGTATTTTCTGGACAAGTTGATGTCAGATGGCATTCAGTGAAGACTGAAGCCATCAACTGAGAAATGACACTTTGGGATGCAGGAAAGAGAGTTGAATAGAAAGCTGGACACAGAACTAGAGCTCTGAAGGGCAGAGAATAAAGGTTACAATAGGGGAGTGCTGGAGAATGTGAAAGAACTGGACAGGAAAATATGGTGAGCAGCTGAAAGAAGAGCTGATAAAAGAAAACTGGGCAAGAACAGGAGACCAAGCAGAAAGCTTGGAAACAAGGCTGACTCAGGGACACAACATCAGGTTTTGCACCACAGGGACAAGGAGACACTAAGACTCCTAAATACGCTGCCAAACAGTTCCCAGCTGGCTCCAGCACAGGGGCTGTAGGATTCAGGAACAGAGCTGCCAGAAGGCTGCGGAGGACTCCCCGGGCAAGAGAGGTGCAGAGCTGAGCACAGGGAAGGGGCAGCGGAGGCAAAGCAGAGCCCGCAGGAGGCAGCTCCTCCAGGCACCTTCAGCAACCCGCTGTGACTATAATGGTCAGTTCTGCCCAACTGGGCAAAGTGCCTCAGTAAGAAAACTGAAAATGCAGAAGAGCTAATCCTGTGACTCTTAATCAGATTTCAATACACCTGAGGTGAGACACTTCTTGTACCCTTAGATTTATCAAGAATGATTCTAAGTAACTCTATGAAACAGAGGGGTATTCTGTACATCACAAAAAGCTTCATTGAAAGGCAGCCTATTCTGGAGTAGAGCATGAGGGCACTCTGACTACCCACACAGGACTTTGAGACAGGACATAAGGTAAATACTATATCAAATAGAAATGAAACAAAGAGTGAGAATAAAGCTTGCAAAATGATCCAGACAAGAATAGAGTAAAAATAGAAAGTCTTAGTAATTACTCAGTGTTTTAAACACAAATATTATTGCCAGGAAAATACTGGGAATAATTTTGCATAAAGTCACAAATTCAATTCTTACTCAAGAAACAGGAGAGTTTGTGAAAACTTCTTAAATTTTATCAAAATACATTTGAACATTTGAATGCAAAAACTGTTCAGCCAGGTTTCCTGACAGAAAAGGAAGGGAAAGAGAAAGTTCTGGCAAGTTTCATACCAGGTTTTCCATTGCTGTTGTTTGTCAAATGTTATAAAACTGGGGGAAAAAAAAATATGCCAACACCAATAGTTTAATTAATTGTATAAATATATCAATCATAATGCCATATGTTAAAGGTACAGAAATAGCCATCAGGGTAAAATGGCAATCAAATACATTATACTGAAACTCTGCTGAAATTAAAGAGCCTCAAGTGTAGCAGTGAAGAGGTTAAGCTGCTAAGAGGTGACTACGGTGAAGATTAATTCTGGTTGCCTTGATTCATCAGGTGCATCTAAAAGGAAGCCTGAGACCTGAGCACTCTGTGGAGGATAAGGTTTTGAGGGGCTGTAGCATGTCCTTGGGTCTGTGCTCGAAGCTGCCAGGATGTAACACATTTTCAGCAGGAGACAGAACTTTTCTTTCAAGAGAGGCAGGTTTGAAAAAGAGACTTAAATTACATAGAGGTCAAAGGTATCTAGTTTTCACCAGTATTGAAATGAAAGGCCTCAGCTGCAACAGTAGCTGGGCAAAGATTGTTTCTCTGCACTCACTTCAGAAATACAAAATTAATATATTCGTTTTGAAAAGAGGGAAATCCTCACTTCCTGCCAAGCCTTTGAAGCACTCTGAGTTAATCAGGGCTGACAGGTAGAATTACTGCAAGAAGAGAGAGCTGGGGCCAGCCCCTGCGATAGGGAGCCCTCCTGCTCGCTGCACCGCCGGGCTGCCATTCATGACATTTATTTATACACTGGCAGCATTTAGGACTCCTAACGAGAAAACCCTTTTACTCAAAGATCAGTTACCAAACACAGTAAGAGACATTTCCTGCTCCAAAAGCACTTAGAAACTAGCAGGGAAATAAAAGGGTTTTAATCTCTGTTAATCACATGGAAAATGAGGTAGAGAGATGTGGTGAGATGACAAGAGCACACAAGATGTGCCTTGCACATCTGAGAATCAGTCACAATGCTCCCAAGTCCCAGCCCAGTGCCTTTGGCCCATCACTATCCCTCCTTCCCGCAAGAGCTGGGTTTGCCAGCTCCCCTGAGGTGCAGAAAGAGGTCTCTGCTTAGCCTGCAAATACATGAACCTCCTTTTCAAAAGAGGAGCCACTCCAGCAAGTGCAATGAGGTGGAAGACATTCCTGCAATCATGAACTCGAGCGGCAGCAAAGGAACTGCTGAGCAGTAACTGATCTAAACTCATCTACCCTAAAACTCCTAAAAGCTGCCTCGCACCAGGGCTCTCTCTTCAGGGCAGGCAGGTGCACGCACAAGGTGGCATTAGTCCCTCAGCACCTTCAAGGAGGCAGGAGAACTAGCAAAAGCCTCTGGAGGAAACCAGCAGCCTCAGCAGGCTGCAAGTCTAAGTCCGTGCTGCGCAGCGAAGGTCTGACCCCGCTGGAGAGGCTGATGGAGCTGGTGGGAGCTGAGGAGGTCTGTCCTCCCAGAGGCCGCTCGGCTCCTGGCAGCAGCAAGCCCTGCACAGAAACTGCTTCCATGGGAAACAGCAAGAGCTTAACAGCGAGCAAAAGCAAAAGGCGTTTTCTTACAGACTGCACTTGCTGCAATCGCACAAGCAAGAGCATCGACTCGGTGTGCAGCCAGGAGAGCTGAGATAAGGTGCTGCCTGCGCAAGCATTTCACCTCCCTGAGCAACACCAGGCGCTGCCAGGGCTGCCCTCGTTTCAGGGGGATATTCGTGAAGCAAAGCACTCCACATGAGTAAGGTTCATACTGCCACAGTTTCAGCATAAAAGATGTGCCTTTTAGCTCAGACACAGCAGTCAGTTTGGGGTTAAACTCAGACTCGCTCTGATGTCCATTAAGGTATTTTCCAAGGCTCCAGGTCCAGTTTCACATGGGAAAATGTGCCAGAATGAATCAAGCTCCTCAGAAGCAAAAAGTCAGTAATTAGTATGTGGGACAGGGCATTGCAGCGTCTAAACAGAGATGCAATGAAGTGGAAAACCAGGGAAGCAGATGCTTGCAGGTCACAGAGATGAGCACACCACCTCCAGCGTGAAAAGGAAGATGCGGGGGAGTCGCCAAATGGTGGGCTGACATTACAGTGAGGGAAAAAGCAATTTCTTTTCTTTCTGGAGCACAGTCATCAATAGAGCTGTTGGCACTAGGAGTGGGGAATAGTTTCAAATTGATGGGCCTGGCTTTGGATGTTGAAACACGGGCGTATCTGCTCTTTCCTTCAGTGGTGATCAGGATTTGCTTTGTTTCTGACAACAGAGCCACTGCTGCTAGAAGAGAAGAAAACCCTGTCAGAGCCATGGCAAGCAGGAATTGCCAGAGCAACTCCAAGACAAACACAGCTAGCAGGATCCTGCAGAAAGAGCGTCCTGCCAGCCAGACCACTGCCCTCATACAAATCCTGTCCTCTGTCAGCAAGATCTAGCTACAGGGCAGCTGAAAGGGAAGACAAGGAGCTGCGCCTCTGAAAATGGTACCAAAGTCTGTGATTTTGTTCTGAGTCTCACAATTTACAGCATTTTTCTTAAAACTCCTGTTGATGGAAGCATGCTATTGCACAAACCATTTGGTGCTCTGGAAGCATGGAGCTAATACTGCCACACTGCCCAGAAGAGCTTAAAATTGTGACAGTTCCTACAGGAAAAATAAATCTTGACATTTTTATTTTGAGAAACTAATTTTAAAGTCCATTTTGTGATGTCAGGAAGCCAGATGCTCTCGCTTCATCTGCTCAAGACAACAGAACCTGAGGGATGGAACTGCAGAGCCGCTTGCACTTCACCCATCTCAGACTGCGAAGAGGACACGGTTTGATCACAGGGCCTGAAAGCCAGATCCCCCACCCAGAGCATTTACCATCACCATCAGTGGACACGGGGGTCTCCTCTGTGGGAACATAGGGAACGGAAGTTTTTCATTTTACTCCTTCCCGGGGCTCCATAAATCTTGCTTCACAATAAACCTATCGAAATCAACTGAACCATGAAACAAATGGAAAGGCCCTGGGTGGAGCAGTTCAGCTTGTGTGTCAGGACTGAGGAAAACATTGGAGAGTCTGTTTAGCAACAAATAATCTTTGTCAAGATAATCTTGCTATCTTCCTCAACCCTCCTATTAGATTTACTGAAACATATTGGGCAATGCAGATTGTTTGTCTTTCGCTTGCTGCAATAAGCTATAGCTATTACATCTATCTGTCTCTTTCATCCACAGATACAGATCTGTCTGTCCTAAGGACAATGCTGTATCATATGTCAAATGAATATTCAGGAAAACTAGAGCTTTTAAGGCATGAACAGCGTGAGCCTTACTTGCGCTAAAAGAACTGATGTATTTTAGCACTCTTACTACAACCTTAGGCTGCATTTTAACTTTTCATCTACCAATATTTCTCTCCCTCCCTTCCTACAAAGCACTCAAGTCCCACTCCAGCCTGCATGCCACTGCAACACTGATAAAGGCCTGATGAAAACCATGACAAGGGCATGTATCAACACCTGACCTGGCTCCCTCCAGACCACACAACATCTCTGTTGTACATGACCTGTGTGTCAGCTCTCTGTGGATTACAGGTCTTTGTGGGTATAGTTAAGGAGCCTCTGTGATTCACACCAGGGATCAAGTCTGGTCCAAGCACTGAAGCGACTCACATACAACTTCCGAAGTGAAGACCCGGTAACGAACTCACTGCCCAGGACTGACCTGTACCTGTGGGGTACAGGTGGCAGGGGACCATGGCTGTGAAGTGAAGCAAGCTGCAGACTAACACCGGGCATAATGACATTTCGGTAAACTGTTTATTTGCAAGGAGAATAAATTGCTACCCTGCATACCGAGTGACCATCAAATGTTGTCAGATCAATCATCAATAGGTTGTTTGCCTGTTGTTCAAATGCCTGTGTTCCTGCTGAGGAAGTTATCCCAAAGCCTCTTTCTTCCTGCCACTAGGGGATAACAGAACAATTGTAGGAGGTTCAACCTAGTGGAATTGGCAAAATCATTCCACCAAGGAAAAAAAAAGTCTACCCTGAACACAAGGAATGATTTCAAAGCCAAATAGCACAAAGGCGATTAGACAAAGAGGCCAAGTTGGATGGGGCTTTGAGCAACCTGGTCGTGTGGAAGGTGTCTGTGCTCATGGCAGGGGGGTAGGAACTAGATGCACTTTAAGGCCCCTTCTAACCCAAACCATTCTATAATCCAACAATTAGCTGCAACCAAGTGAATATTTCTGCTGTCCTCAGGGATCAGTTGCACCCATCCCTTCATGCATGCCAAAGGGAAAGTACATACGCCAAGACCCTTGGCATGTCAAGGACAGGGTCTAACCAGGGTGCACCAGGGCTGCAAGTTCAGCACCACCATGAAGCTACAAATCAAACGGAGAGAGCCTCTCCCACAACAAACTCCATATACCACAAACCCATGTCAAAGAATATGCTGTGGCTGGCTCTGGAGCTGGAGGGATTCCAGCGAGACAGGCAGACAGGCATGATTTGTTTGGCATGCAGATAGACTCCAACCATGTCGGCCCACCTTTTCTCCCTACAGGTGTAAACCAACCAATCTACGCAACTGAAAAATACCTCTGGAAACTAACCCTGGGATCTGAAGGTAGAACTCTAAGTGCACTGTGCTTAAATGGTTATGACAAAGGCTTTAATATCCCTGGTTTTACATCTTCCTTTTTTATTACTGACCTGCCCAGCAAGGTACTTCTCTAAAAGTCTCTGTGGGTGGATGCAGTAAATTCAATTACAGTTTTCTACAACTGGACCAGACAGACTTGTTTGACACAAAGAATACTTTCTTCACTAAACCAGTTAATTTAGTTCAGCAACCATGTATGGTTAGGAGGCGTGGATTAAAGGACAGTGAAAGAATAAGACTAAAAAAAGGTTCCCAGCAAAACAGCTCCCAAGTGACTTTGTTGTCCCATAAAATGAGAAGAAGCAAGGAAGACCTTGATGCTTGGTTCTCTGCTGCCCCAAGCTGACTGGGTGCCAGAATCCCACTTTTAGACAACTAGCAGCTCCAAATTTTGGGCAAACATCTTTTGTTCACCAAAGCTATAGGCAAATTAAAAAAAAACCCTTTTTTTCTTTTCTCAGAGGTCCCATGGACAAAGCACTGAAGATGAAGTTGTGGGCTTTGGTTTGGCCAATTTTATGAGACCTGAGAAACCATTAGATACTATTTCTTAGGCGGAGAAACAAAAATAAAACAAACAAAAAAGCCCCTCAGCACAGGGCTTTGACACTTAACGCCTTAAAAGTGAATTTAGCACTGATGAGAAACCCACTCTGATGGCACCCAAAATGAAGCTCTCCAGCTACAAACAGCATCCTGCCTGCACTTCTCTGCCCCAGCCTGTCCCCTGGGAGAGGGCTCCTAATCAGGAGCTCCTTTTTTTGTGCCAGCTTGTCCTCAGCCACTAACAGCAGTAGTGGATTATTTTGGCAGCTGCATTACCCAGGAGTAAACTGATATTATCGGTATTTGGGCTGTAACCATATCTATTTACTACTAACCTATGGTACAGTTAATATTTATTACCTTGAATGATCTACCTGTGGGAGGGAATCTATTAAAAATGCAAGCTGAAACCCACACTCTCCATGGACGTGGTAATGGAGATATTTCAAGTATATATGCTAAAGAAGGCAAGCCTTCGCTATGAGCATCCTGTCAGTCACCAGATCAGTGCATTTAAAATGTACCCTCCTTTAGAAGAAAGATGCTTTCAATAGCTATGCATGAGACTAAGTAACAAACAGGATGAAGCTTTCGAACACTAGGAGAAAATTTATTTAAAAATATAATTTACTCAGCGTGTGTGTGCACATTTCTCTATCAGGTAGCAGATGTCTCTGCAGCCAGGGCAATGGGTAATTATTTTCAAGTGGGTTGTCATCCTGCATTCGGTCTGCGTTCACTGACAGAGTGAGATCGGAAGGAAGCTTCATTGGCAATTCCCACCAGACATCAGAAATCCTCAAGCATGTAGAAAAGACTTTAATCTTCTTTAACCATTCCCGCATTCTCCTTGAGGAAAATATCACCTTTCATTTTTGAGGCTGAAAAATTAGACCTTAGCTTGGTAAGGATTAAAAATTATTCTGACAAACAGTAAAAATAATATGATACCCTGCTGCAGTTTGAGGCTTTCCAACTTCACCCTCAAACTGAGAAAACCCTGTAAACATACTGTTAAATGCAGCAGAGTGCCAGCTACGGGTGCTTGTTAATCAGAGTCAATCAGGCAGACCAGCAGGCTTCAATGGGCTTTGGACCAGGACTGACAAAAGGATCGTCTTTATGAGCCTGCTCTAGAGACACTGACCCTCTTCATCTCCGGTGATTTCAAAGGGAACTCAGGGTATTCAGAAATCTTGAGCTAATTTGCTACATAATAAACAAGATTCGTAGAACAGGGATGGCTGCTATGACTCACCGTTGTTTAAAAGGAGCCTTGTATGAACTGGCCTGTTTTGAATCGGCAACTTGGCCTTGGCTGTACTACAGAGGAGCAGCCAAGTCTTTGATAAGTTATAGGAGCAGCAGGCATCTGGGAGTAAGCATCCAACCGTCTAATAGCAAGAAAACCTAACTAGAAATGCACTATCAGAAGCGGTGAAAAGTTTAGCACGTCTGCTATACAAGATCTGAAAGCCAGCTTTTGTGTACAACACAGCAAGAATAAAGAGAACAAATAAAGAGGTGCAAAAAAGAAAAGATCCATACAATGAACAACTCCAAAGACTTTTGGAACATATCTAGAGAGAGCAACGAAATGTCACTGGAAGTACACCAAGTACCTTTGAAGGGGCTAGCTTGGGCACTAAGAGGCAGCATGGCTCTGCTAAGGCTTTTAGTCATGCTGCCAGCCTCACTGGTATGATGTAACCATACTGCTACTCTCTCAACAAGGCCTCATAATGCTGTTATTGCTCAGACAGCCTTTAACAATTCTAATCAATACTCTCTAACTTGATCATGATCCTAAAATTCATCTCTCTGGAGGCAGGGCTGAGTGTGAAATAGAGAGGTTACTATTTTCAGAGGAGATGCAAAAAAAGTAATTATTAAATAATCAATGTCTTTAAACTCACTAAAATGTCTGGCAAAGCAGCGCCAGGCACAGCCTGAAAGAAAAAGCACTTTGGCCTCCTCTTTCCATCTCATAAAGCTTCATTAAACTTATATAACTGTGGAGCTGTCAATAATGTTTCAGCATTTGAGCTGTGAAGCCCTTCAGATAAGCCTTTGTTGTTGATCTTTAACCATCTGAAAGACAAGTTATAACAGAGAGTAAGCACCTGGGCTGTGTAAGTTTAGTCTTAGAAATAAAGCCCACACTTTACTGTGACAGTTGTATATGCTGCTACCACTAATTGTTTCTTTCAGCAGTTGTGGACAGGTCTCCTGTTGCTGTGGGCTCATTTACACAAGTACTGACAGTTTGGACAGCCCTTGCCTCTTGTCCGCCTGGCTATTCCTGACCATTTATCATTATAGATTATGTGTTTTTACGACTGGTGAGACCAAAGTCAACAGTCCACTAGATGCGGCAGCCACTTGAAGCATCAGTCATCTGCTTGATTTCTACCTCTCCTTCCTGTGCACTGTTAGCATTATGACTGGGTTTTAATAAGGCAACTGACTTGGTAAACAACTCTTGATTTATTTATTCAGGCAAGACTCTTTTGACTTCAGTGGGAGTTCTGCCAAGCTAGGGATCTTGGACCAGTGCCAATGATAAAATGCCCATTTTACTGGCATGTACAATTTCCTATTTACTTGCCAAAAGAACCCTGGTTACCAGCTTCACAATAGGCTTCATTCCTTTTACCTGGAGAACAATCCTATCAGCAATTCCTCTTTTCTCCAGGCTAAGTGAATTAAACGAAGAGGTCCAGTTACCACTGGCAGATGTTTGTGAAACTGATGCTTCCAGGTGCCACCCCTGTGGGCTCTGGGGTTCTCTTCCAAAACTACCATATAAGAACATTTTGCACTGCCACGTATGCTAAAGCACATTGTCACATTTGCTCTAATACACTGTGCTGCAGACAATTCTACCTATGTTCACTCTTTCAAGATTCAAAAGGAAGGATTCCATTGCAGATACCAAAAAGTTACCCGACAGTCTGACAGGAAAAAAATCCAGGCAGAAAAGTAAGTTGTTCTGTCATTGGCCAGCTACTGAGTTTGCTACTCTGTTAGCCCTTTAATTTACTTCAGCAACTCTACAGAACTGGGTCCTGACTAACCAGATCAATGCCCCCACTTAATTGAGTAAATGCCTCTGTTAATTTAAGGTTCTGGCCAGAAAATCAGAAGACAGCTAATAAACAGGTGCTGTATTTGAAGGACTGATGATTTCAAGTCTACTGATTATAAACACACATTGTCAAATTATTCCCGTCTCTTCTCTTCAAGCCATAACCACTCCCCCTTCTTATTCAACGTTTTTTCAATTCCTTCAGCCCGTCACCACAGACAAGGGGAGACAGCCTTCTCCTTTGAGATTCCCATCACTCACAATCCCTTTCTCTCAGTCTGGCAGCAATGCACAGTCTATTTTTCCAGCCTGTGTGGAAAAGAAAAATCATTCTCTCCATACTGCCTACCCACTGTTCTCTCTGCTCTTGCAACTGCTGTACTGCACCTTAAAAGGTGTTTTGACATACTGTTTACATAATGAACAACCTTATATGATGTTTTGTGAGCAAAATAAGATACAGACACATTTAAAGAGGTGGAAGAATTATTACATAAACTTAACTTCTGAATATCTGGCATATACTTTATATTATAGAGAATGGGGTCCAACAACAGAGGTTAGACTGAACTGCAGAGTTCAGACTGAATAGTGCCAGGACAAATGTGCAAACCCTGGGAAAGAAGCATGGCAACAAACGTGCAAACCTACCTACAAGATACTAGCCAACATGACTGTGTGCTGTACCCTGCTTTCTTATTCTTCTAAAAGCTATAACAGGGATAATCAGCGTCTGTCTGGAAATTTTGAAAAGGCGCAAGTTCAGCTGAAGGAAAAAGAGCACATTTGTTTATTTAGTACTTTAAGCAATCATAATAAACGTATGCTCAAATAATCAGCTCCTGTGTAATTACTCATTTGCAAGCACAGTTATTAGGTAGGTAAATTCACTCTTTTTTGAAAATACAGGTCAAATATTTATCTCTAAGATATATTAAATGCAACAGAAGATTGTGCTAAGGGCATATATTAGACCACAACATTTACAAAATTGAAGTGTTTAGACCTTTCAGACCTTTTTTAAAGCCTTGACCTTGGAAACAAATAAGGACAGTGTTATTTTAATGTGCATTCAAATTTAAACAACACAGTCACACAGCTCTAGTGGAATCCACATTGAGTTTCCACCGTAGATTGCTCATCATTTCATTATGGTTCATTATGCTGATAACTGTCAGAAAGCATTAGAAGCAGGAGCCTTGAGTAATAGCACTGAAATGGTAATTTAAAAACAATATACTTTCTGGAGGAAATATAGCAGTGCACTAAATTCAATTAGAAGAGGCGAATGTAAAGACAAGTAAGTGATGTTTGCTGTTTGAAGTCAGGCTCTTCAGTTTCTTGATAACCTAAACTGGAGGAAGCCCTTTTAAAGCAGGCACTTTTCTCTTGTATCTCACTAAATTTGCTCTCATTATCTCTAAGATTCTCCAGTATAAACTGTCTTAAATGGAAACATTTTAGAAATATTTCAGGCCATGCCAAAATATCAATCAATCAGTCACTGTTTGGGTGGCACAACAGGCTAAATTATTCAGGGTCATTTACTGAGACAGATTTCAAGCTGGACAGTCTATGCTGTTAATCTCTCTTTTGTAAAGGGCTCCCAATTAAAAATCATTAATAATATGAATCAAACAGACAATATAAACAATACAAAACTGTTCTCAGTCAATATGATCATTGTTTGTTAAGAAACAGTTAAGAGAATTCAACTCATTAACAGTGGGGACACAGGACCAACATCCATTAATTTGGGTGGGAACTGCACCTGCCTGCACCAGGCTGCAATTCACAGAATATCTCCTTACAGAGAAGGAAACTCAGGGATGAGGACCATAATTGAGACTGATTGTTTTTCAGCCTCATGGATTTGTGTATTGGTAAGGCAATTTATTCTCCATTAGATTGCTAACCTCATGAAAGACCCATCCTGTCAGCAAGTATGGAAATATAATGAAGGTCTAAACAGTTGCCTTAACGTTGTATCTGTGATGCTTCCAAAATGGAAAGGCACCTGTGTTTTCCACAGCTTTTGTTCAAATGTATTACAGGTCAATTACACCATTCCCATGCCCAAGCACACACAGCTGATAAGGCCATTCTGCTTCAGAGCTTAAAGTCTAAATTCCTGAGTTAGGTCAAAGCGGCAGATCCTGGGATGCTCTGCTCCTCAGTGGTGACTGACACGTTGATGATTATCCCCAGGAGACAAGTTCAATGGAAGAAATGCATCAGTAAACATGTACGTCAGGGTGTCTATGCCTGGCCTTCCAACATACCCCACTCCAGCCTCCTGTGCTCACATCCTGCCACATTCTGCTCTTACTTGTACAAGCTTTAAGCCAGACATAACTACTTACTCTAGCAGACCTAAATTAGAGCAGAATACTGAAAGCAGAGCTTGAGTTATTTGTTTAGATTGGATGCCTAGCTTACCTGAAGGTTAAGCATAGTTTGCACAACTCAGCAAGGAATGGAGACGTCAGAGAGTGGCATTATGGAATGAGAAGAGTCTAGAGCACCTCTCCAGACCAGTGCGCCAGGAAATAGGCGCTATTTTTATTATTTACCATGGCAATTGCAAGAAAGGAAAAGGAAGGAGAATTCTCCAATTCCCTTTCAACCACTAGCACAATCAGGCTAATGGAAAGTCATAACTGTCTTCCTCCCTCAACCTAGAAGGAGAGGCAAGTGACGAGAACAGCCAGTTCTAAAGGAACTATAAAGGAAATCAATAGCCAAGGGTCAAAGCTTTATAAAAACACATCCTAAGAAGGCTGAAGTTCTTAATCTTGAAAAATGTTTAGAAATAATGAAGAAAGGATCAATCCACAGTCCATTCCAGGTGTCCTCTCCAAATTACCAAATGTTACATTTATTCACCTGGTCTAATAGTTCTCCAAGTGAACAGAAACCTGATTTTACAAGCCAGTGGAGCAGACTCTATCTTTTTGCTAAAAGAATGGATCTCAGATACTGTGTTTTATTTCTTCATTAGTGCGCCGTCACACTGAGTGATTACTAAATGCAGGCCTGAATGAGAATACCAGGGTTAAAGAGAGCATAATGAACAAAGAAGGTGCCTTATTATTATGGCTGTCAGCACAAGGGAATTGGGCTTGTCACCTGGTTTAACCAACTGGTAAGGACTGATTAGAGTCTGAATCCGTCTGAAAGAACCTTTGATGTTTACGCTCCCGTCTGTCTCCACATCTTGTCAGGAAAGGCAGACAAACGGGGAGCTTCTTCTGGAGGGGCTTTCTTCAGCAGAGACCTCTAAATGCTTCCTGTCACTTGCCTCAAGTGCGTGGGCAGGCAGCTACTCAGTGTGGGAAGCAAAGTGATCCAAACCCCCTTGCAACTCACCCCTTGAGCAACACAGAGGTGCACCACACATGCAGGGCTGCATCCTGAGCCTGCGCAGGTACCACCATCACAGCGATGTTCAAATGCTGCTAGGGCAGACCTCAAAAAGGGGATATTAGCAAGTGAGTGGGGAAGCAAAGCTTCCTCACAAGCCAGCTCAGAAATAGCCTCTGTGTCTTCCTTCATCTTGGATCAAGAAAAAGGAGCCCTTAAGCCACAGGAAAATTCAAAGCTAAGAAACGGGACCTCCAAAGACAGCCCTTCTTGCCAGGACCAGGTGTTTGTGAGATTGTGGTGTTCTCTTGCTGCTGCATGACAAGTTCTCCTGGACCGCTGTAGAGATGAAGACTGAGATGAGCACCACGACCCTTGCCTTCTCTTCTTCCCTCTTCATATTTTCAGGGTAAAAGACTAAGATTGGGGACTTCAACTTTGACTGACCTCTGAAGACAGGAATGGGGAAGGGTGACAAAAACAGGCCCAAGACTTGACAAATAAGAGCCAAGCTTGCAGGGATACATTTTGCAATACAAGCAAACATACATATAATTTCCTAACAATTTCCCCATCTGGAAGTGTTGCTGTCTCCTCATACTTCACTCACTGCACATGCCTAGTTAAATTCAGCCAGTTGATCACTAATTTGATTTCAGTTTGGTCAGGATATCTTTCAGTATGGCTAGGGCTTTACAAGAAACTTTGGCTGTTATAATGTTATTTAGGGCGTAGCTTACAATGATAAAACTATTGTTTGGAAGAAGACCTCTTTCCTATCAAAACAGTCAAGCCTTAGATCTTCTTGTGTAAATTACACTATAAAAAGCATCTACATACCCCCTTCAGCAAGGTTTCACCAAACAGTTAGACCTCCATCCTCAGTCAATTTTTGGCAAGGGATATATGAACCTCTCTTCTATCCCACTAAGCAAAAGCAGCTGCTCCTGGCTATGCCCAGGCCTGCTTAAACACCACCCAACTCACAGCTGAAAAGAAGCAGATCACTGAAGAAGAGTTGGAGTCAAGGGGGTGTGGGGAAGGGAGGAGTGCTGGCTTAGTTATGGACATACTTTGTTTCTGCCTTGTAAGGGAGAAATTAAGATTTAAATGTGACTCATCTCTCAAAAACAAATTTGGAATATAGTAAATGTTACAAAAGAAATATCTCAGCCTTGTCTTGCTTACAGACACACACATACTCTATATAAATATAAAGCTGAACTCCAAAAATCTATAAGTATTTCCAATAGCTTTCAGGAAAAGCCACAAATGGATATCCCCTGGTAAAATACAGCCCTTCCGCTTACTGTTTCAAACTGCCCTGCTCCTACAGAAGTGAAAACTGAAGAACTAGATCATCACAGTTTAACACCAGGGCATGCCTGGAATCCCAGGTCTTCGGCTGAGTAAGCCATTAGCCAACACTTAAGACAAGGAGTTGTTCCAGCAACCCCATGAGTGTGCTTGGTGCACTAAACTGTTTGTTCTCCCTGCTGGAAGTATTTTGGTGGAGCTAAAGCAAATTCAATTTGCTGTGCCTGCCATATTTATCTACAACGGATAAAATAAAACATACTTTGGTGTTTGTTTCATTAAGGTTCAAGATTTATTACCACCACCCCTTCCAGATGAGCATTTTCATGGTCCTAACTGTAACCAGCCATATTTTGAGTGAATTAGATATATAATGTGGCTATGAATATTACCCATTTACCCTAAGTCACACAATTACGAGAAAAACTTCCACGATTTCTACAAATACCAATATTTAAAGAGATGAAAGGTGATGTGATCACTGGACAGGCCCTCACAGCGGAACATCAACCTGTATTTTACTTTCAACTCTGTTACTGAAGTGTGCAAGCCACTCCTCTTTTGCAGCTTTGTCTCCTCCCAGTCTCCTGATTTATTTAGACTGTAAGAAGCTCTCAAGGGTCAGTGCAGCTATGCCACAGTTGGGAATTCAGGGCAGAGAAAACTGATGCTTTCCTTCCCAGAAGTGTGAGCCAAAATGCTAACCACCTCCCATGCTGCTCTCAGAAGCAGGACACTTCTTAGAGACACAGGTCTCTGGGCAATATTTCCTACATACATGGTGAAAGAAAGACAGGAGAAGAAATGGATAATAAAAGGGGAAGAGACTGTTCAAAGACCAACTTACGAGTGCAGGGCATGGAGGCAGCATCATTTTCAGCTCGGAAAAAGCCCCTGTCGCAGGTGCAGGAGGTAGAGCCTTCCCAGATGGAGTAGCTGTGAGGCGGGCATTTGGCACAAGCAACATCTGTCGAGAGAGCCTTGTAGTATCCAATTTTGCAAGCTAGATGGAGGAACAGGAAGGAAGAGTGTTACTTGCCCAGGCTGTGATCATAAATTACTAGCTTACTTATTCAAAATCAAGGCAGGAGACATTTCAAAGAGATCTAATGATGTCCTCTTAGCCCCAGGTGAAGAATTAACAATGATCACACCCTTAATGAGTAATCCTATGTCAGGGGATACTGATTTCTAATTCTAACAAGAGCCATTTTAAAAGCTGGCTTGGAGATGGTAAAAAAACCTATACTCTTCTATTGGCACTGCCGGAAAATCAGCTGCCTCTTTGTGCTTACTGTGGAGACGCATGCTGTTTAACCCATGTCCACCTGCATTCAGGCACACACACAGAGCACGAAAAAAGGGGCACAATTGGTTTATTCTATGACCACTTAAGGAATGGCAGCTGACAGTCAGACACTGCCAATTTTTAAGAGGGAATGGGACAGGAACCCACTGCAATTGGCAATGAGGCCCCAGCATAACATGCCCGGAAATGGCACGTCTCCCTCCTGGCAAGGCAGAAGTCATTTGGCTCTTTCTCCCCAAGGGAGGAAATCAGCAGTGTTCTCCCCTCCTTGAAGCCAAAGCATAGCAGTAAGTGCACCACTGCCACCAGTTGCAATTGTCAAGCTTTCAGTGACATCATCTTTGTAAATGCAATGCTTACACGAATGGCTACTTTTACATTGCTTTAAAAAAACCTCATCATTAATAACACATTTTCATAGTGGCTAACAGGTATGTCATCCTAGAAATTTCTCCTTGGCTATAGATTAAAGCCCACCATCACCACTGGCTTTCAGCATTTTGGAGAATATGCAAACATGTAAAAAGCAAAGGCTGTTCCCAGAATTTACTGCATGATTCACTCTCACGTCTCATCATGTACCACTTACACTACCTTTGGGGTTCTTCTGCTATGCACAGGCTCCAGTATATGGGGTACAGACCTCTGCACAGCTGAAGCTCACTCCTTCTATCTTATCCTTGCCTTAGTCCTCCTTGTTCTTTCCCTCCTTCTCTTACTAAGCCCTCCAATGGGAAATGGAGGTGGATTTCAGCAATGCATGTATAAAACAGCAAGTTACTTCACTCTTATTAACTAAAGCCATTATGGAATTTCCTTAACGAGTCCTAACTTTATGACGTGCCGTGCACCATCTGTAAGAGCTCCAGGAGATCAGTCCACTTTCGCTCACTGTGTCTGTCGCTGGACCAGAGGATGATAAAAAAGCACACTGCTCAAATGACTGAGATTTATGCTTCCAGAATTTACATGTGTCACATTATTAGATAAGGTTCAACCTGCAAGGTGCTTTTTGGCCATGCTTCAAATGGCCTTGGGGTTTCAATTAAAACCAGAAACCACAGCTTTGGTAGGAAGAACCACAGAGGTCAAACCTAGCCTCCCTATGAGACAATTAGTCCCTAAACACAAATACAAACCCACTGGGTACAGCCAGGCATTCGCAGTACACAAAGGTAACTCATGTAAACCACCTTATTCTGTTTGTGATGTGAACTGCCCAGAAATAAAATTAAAAACGAAAATTACCTTTCATTTTTGGGTATGATTTGCATTACCTAGTGAGCGAGCTGTACTATCACTACATGTCCTCTTGTGCCCTGTTTAATGACAGCAGCAGTCAAGTGGCAGATACTGATCTAAGAGCGTATTCCTGATTTTCACTGTCACACCTCAGATCAGAAATATACCTAAGCCTGTGCATGACCAGGGCAGTCATATCTTTCTGCCATATATAAATACAAGGCATGGAAAAACAGAATACAAGAGAAGACACCAGGGTGACTGCTGTTATCCACCAAACTATTCTTCGAGGCTTTTAAAATAAAACATGGGAACTAACAATACTGTTAACACAAGCATCATAGTTCACAGAAATTATTAAATGGTTATCTTTAGCCTCTTTAGTATTAAAATACTTAGATGATAAATATTGGGAAATTCTGCTCATGATGTTGGAAAGGTAGGAAAATGTCAGAGGTAAAGATTTTTGCAACCATTCCTCCTCACTGTCTTTTCAGATGTGGTGGTTTAAAGGGAATAGATGGATTCAGTGGATACTGCAAGGTCAACAGTCTGTAATTCAAGGACTTTTTTCTTCCCCATGCAGTGTATTTTGTTTTCTACTATATTAAGCAAAGATCATTAATATTTCAAGATGTGAAGAAAGCTCTCCAAATGCAGTGGCTGCTCCTAAAGCAAACACAGCTATTTTCCTTCAAAACCCACCTACTCCTGAACACTTGGGTTTTCTTCATTTTAGCGTGGTCAGAGATTCACCACATTTCAGCACATGGCATAAAAGGGCATTAGAGAATTTGCTGCATTAAACCCGTAGTGCTTTGCCCTTAAAAGCTTCATGATACCGTCACTTAAAAACTCAAATCTAATCCTGTAAAAGCTGTTCTTAGCATGAAGTGCTGCTGACACACCTATTATAACCAGTGCCTGCTAAGGCTACGGATGGGCTTTTTTTGAAAGCTAATGATTTAGTAGGCAAACAAGGAGCCTGTACAGAACCTGTTCCCTGAAAGTCTTTATTGCTTGCTCATGACAAATCTTCATGCGGCTGCCTTTCTAGGAAGGATTTGCCATGTGAGATCCGGCATGAATGGAGTTCTTACACAGTTTTCGAAAGATACCATTGTAAAAAGATTAGTTCACATGTGCAATGCAAACTTTGAATTCAGTTCCTTAGCTTTGCCTTAATTAGTTCTTTCTGTTAGGTTTGGGGCTCTTTTCTAAAGAGAGAAAAATCTTTTCTCGGATTCAGATCACCCACAAGCAGAACAATCATCTGCATTAGATCCAAGGAGAATTCTCAAACAAATAATTTCAGCATGAAACAGCTCAGTTTTTCCTCAGGACAAATCACACTGATTTTAAATGGACATCAGCTTGAAATAATTATGCTGAGTCCTAATGTTAAAATTAATTTGATTTCCATTTCTCTTAAAACAAGACAGGATTTAGCAAACATTGACTGTCATTAATAGATGCCTTTTTTAATTTATTTCTTAATTTACCAGAGTGATACATGTTAAATCTGCAAAAACTGCTCTAAAGATTTATGGAACTTCAGTCAAATCTGGATGTCAGTTTTTCCGAAGCTATATTTCAAACTCCCGTTTTCCATTAACACCTGATTTTCAGACTCATGGCTTTCTCAAAAATAAAAACAACAAAAAACCCAAAACAATCAAATCTCAAAACTGAATTCTTTTTAGTCACAGCTACAACAAAATAGGTAACTTCAATTGTTTTTAACTATTTTTAAATAAGCCATTTCTTTTCCCAACTGGGGCTGGATGTTTAAAAATATGACTCTTGCAAATGTAATGTTGCTAGAAAAAAATCCCCCCCCATCTTTGCTTTCAAATTGTTCCTTTGTCCTTGCTGAAATGGCAATGAATCTTTTCATCATAGTTTGAAAAAGGCTTGATGTGCTTAATAGTTCTTATAAAAAGAAGAGTATAGTGTCTTGCAAAGGCTTCAAAACCTTCCCAATCTCTTTGTGGACATGCTCCTAAATCATTAAATATGCAGTGTACATCATAAAAAAATCCCAGCAAGCTTCAAGCAGAGGCTTTGATAGTGCCATGGAGGCAGTGCTCAGCTCTTCATCAATGAGAAGGCTAAGCAGGACTCTGAACCAGGAAGGAAAGAGGCCCTGGAGCAAGGTGAGACTGACTGAGCTCTGAGCAGAAGATGGGATGGGGAAGGTCCAAGCAAGCCAGTCCTGTGCTAACAGCTGCTGGGAAGCAGCTCCTGCAGAAGCCCTGGCAACTATGGATGAAGGCCAGAGATTTCTACCTGCTGGCCCAGCCACTGCTAAAGAGGAGAGCTCATAACCAATACTGATATCCATATTAGGAGCTGCTAAAGAGAATGTGGTGAATAAACAAGCACAGAAATATGGTTTTGCTCAAGTAAATCTATTTAAGCCAATGAACATGACACAGAATTTCAGACTGGTTTGGGTTGGAAGGGACCTTAAAGATCATTTAGTTCCAACCTCCCCTACCACAGGCAGGGACACCTTCCACTACACCAGACTGCTCAAAGCCCAGTCCAACCTGGCTTTGACTTCCAGGGATGGAGCAGCCACAGCTTCTCTGAGAAAACTGTTTCAGTTCCTCACCACCCTCACAGTAAAGAACTTCTTTATATCTGATCTAAATCTACTCTCTTTGAGTTTAAAGTCATTCCCCCTTGTCCTGTCACTACAGCCCTTGTAAAAAGTCCCTATCCAGTTTTCCTTTAGGCCCCCCTCTAGGTTTTGGAAGACTCTTATAAGGTCTCCCTGTAGTCTTGCCTTCTCCCAGCTGAACAAGCCCAGCCCAGCTCTCTCAGCCAGTCTCAACAGCAGAGGCGGTCCAGCCCTCTGGAAGGTCCAGGTCTCTCCTGTGCTAGTAGCCCCAGAGCTGAACTTAGCACTGCAGGTGGGGTCTCACAAGAGCAGAGAATCACCTCACTTGACCCACTCGTCATGCTAACTTATATTAGAACAAAATTTGACATAGATTTTCTAAAGTGCTTATTTGCAGCAGCAGCAAAAAACATAGTGGGATGGCAGTCCTGCACAGGGGGAAGTATGGAAGAGGCACAGGGACACTGGACTGCAGAGCCACCACCCTACAGATCCCTATGCTAAAGCCTGTGATCTCAAAGCGAGTTCGGCAAGGAAAGGCCCTTCAACCAGGAGAGGATCAGCAACCAAACACAAAACACGCTCCTGCCATGCCTCTCCTTCCCAAGAGGGACCAGCGCACCACTGAGAACATTTATTATCCCGGGCAAGTGAACAATATAGCTAAAAATCCGTGGAGTTGGCTGAAGCTGCAGAAATTATGCATTTAATAGTTTCCATGTTTTGAAGCAGAAAAACGTACCAGCTACGTACTCATGCAAACTTCGCAGTTCCTTGAGATACAATTTTGACTCAAATCTCCCTCCGCACACATCAGAATAAAGTAAACTTAGTCAATGATCGTAGACAGCTTTAACGACAAACCCTAAAATAGCATTCTTGGTAAAATGAAGAACAAAGCAAAGAACTTAAGAAAAGGTATTTCAGTGTCAGACTCACAAATTGCAGTGAGAAAATAAATGTTTAAAGACTTGGAAAAAATACTTTGATAGCATATTTCATGTCTTTCATCACTGATTATTTTTTCTACAGCTCTTCCCTGTCTAGAAATATTTTAAGCTCATGTTTTAACTGCACCCTTAGGAACAAAAAGTTACTTCTATTTTTTGCCTCTAATGTTGTTCTTATTCTTTAAGAGGATGGATTTTCTCGCTCGGATGGCAACAAAACCACATCTGCCACATAAGTAGGCAGCATCTTCTCAGCTCTCTTTTACTGTTATTTCCATTTCTGAGCAGATTTTTGTGTGTTAATTATAGAACTCAATTGTTTGGATAGTCTCTTTTGATGAGCTTTCTGCCCTGCACCATGAACCCCTCCGTTATTGTACAGCTGTTTTACTTCCAAATGCTCATCAGGGTTTTCTAATTGTCAAGCTGTCCCAGCAACTAGTTCTTTTGACCTAAAAGTCAAAGAAAGGGAGCCACCCTTGTCTCCCCGACATGAATACTGCAGGAGTCCCAGTGCCCCCCCCAATACCTACGAGACAATGCCTTTCCAGATCATTGCCACTACAAGCATAATTGGGTTTTGGGTGAAATGAGAAGATTTTAAATAGGATGAATTAATGAGTTTCTTGTAAAATTAAGTCATTCTCCTGGTCCAATCTAATTACTCAGTGTAATGCCCCTGAGGGTGATAAATAAAGATCCTTAGAAGCTAAGGAAAAAATAAAGGGGGGGAGGGGGAGTGGAAGAGAGGGAGAGAAAAAAAGCTCTCTTGAGCCTTTCTTAAAAGTCAAGCTGTAGAATTTGATGCGATGTACCAAATGCCGTTTCCAAATAATGTCAGATTCCTTTGATGTTCACATTGTAAGATCTTTGCCTCCTGTTAATAATGACCGTAAGATTCAGAAGTCCTTGAGATGCCATATGATTGCTACAAATTAAAAGGAGTTCCCCTTCTTTAACTTGTATCTCTGATGAGAAAACCAGTATTTCTACACTCTAAGCGTGTATTTCTATTGCATGAATGACACAAGGAAAAGCAAACATAATCCCACTAGAGAAAGAGCCTAGACTGTTTGACTTCAGAGCGCTTTTATTCCATGTCTGGGTACAAACCTGAGAAGTTCAAAACAGAAATAAAGGGACCTTGGATGCACTATGCACTATGGTGCAAAATCCAAACTGTTTAAGCTGTGGGAACTGTGTATGCAGGTACACCTGGGGTACACACAGAGATCTCCTGTGCAAAGCTGCAGCATAAACTGAGTGAAGCTTTTCGCACAGCCAACCTGAACAAGTTTACAAAAAAAGCCATCTTTGTCTTTTTCCCCAGTGGCACAACCTTGGCTGCAAGTCCGCAACTTGTGCCGTGGTTTGTTGTTTTTAAACACGAGGGAGGGACTGACCCCACGATGTCAGGAGACTTGCAGCCCCGGCAGGAGCGGAGGAACAAACAGCTGCCCCGCACAGCCCACGGGCGTGCTCCTCTGCTGGCTGCGCGCTGCTTCCTCCGATGGCTCCTACAGATGGGACCTGCAGTCCGGCAGCCAGTCACTGCAGGTGCTGTGACCCTGCTGCTGCTGCTCACCTCACACCCACATCCCTCACAGAGCAAGCTGCATGAGAGCACAGCCCCTCTCCCCCACTGCCCTGGACAAGCCCAGCCTCTGCACCCAGCTGAGCCTTCTCTTCTCCAGGCGGAACAAGCCCAGCTCTCTCAGCCTGTCTTCATAGAAGTGCTCCAGCCCTCTCTCATCATCTTTCTGGCCTCCTCTGGACTCGCTCCAACAGGTCCATGTCCTGTGCTGGGGTCTCCAGAGCTGGATGCAGTACTGCAGGTGGGGTCTCATGAGAGCAGAGTAGAGGGGTAGAATCACCTCCTTTGACTGGTTGGTCACACTTCTTTTGATGCCTGCTTCATCCTTCCTTTTGGTGCCTGCAGAAGCAGGTGTCTCTCATATCCCTCACTAAGTCCAACTCAATCCGAGCTTTGGCTTTCGTAAACTCCTCTCCTGCATCTTCAGGCAACAACTAGATTATACAATCCTCCTGGGCACTTCTCTTATGTTTCTGAGCTGTGCCAGGGGCTCCCTGCTCATCCACCCTTGCCTTCTGCTACACCTGCGTTGCCTTCTGCAGCTGCAGCGGGCTGTTTGTGTGCTTTCAGCAGCTTGTCCTTTACAACCCCACATGGGCTTCTTCACCATATTCCTGACAAGCAAATTCCTGAACAAGACAAAATCTGCTCTCCTGAAGGCCAGGGCTTTATTTGTTTAAATATATGTGTAGTCCAGTGAAATAGAACAGGAGAAATGAGTAAGTAGCTAGCTCAGCAAAGGGCTGAGCCAGGACAACGGGACAGGACATCTGATACAGCTATCTGTTCAAGAGCATGCTACAGGCACAAGTAAAACTGCCAGGTGTATGATACAAGAACTAGAACAGCCTATTAAACCCAGACAAGGAGGTTTCGTACACCCATACATCATTTTCTTGACGCAGCCTTCAAAGTCAATAGTCAGGTGTTTTTACGTTGCAGGCCTAGACAATTGTATGCTGTGAGCACAGACCTGCAGCGCCCCTGCCATCGTTACACTGCCAAATCCTCTCTGTAGGCACAGGGTTTGTATTTTCGGCATTCCACTCCTAAGCAGCATCAGTTCTCCTGATAGAAGAGAATTTTACACAGAGAAATGCTATACTTGTCTTCTACATAAACTTTTCAAACCAACTTGTATCTCATACAAAAGAAATGCAATTATGCTGATAACTCAGTCCTTTTAAAAGCTGAAGCCTACTTATCAGTCACCCTTTTTTAAAAAAATTAGTCAAAGACATGGAAGAAAAAATTAAATACGTATATAATTCATATGTTAAATAAGTTCAATAGGCACATACATGGAAAAGCCCAAAAATGAAAAATTAGCTTTTATTCTTAGAAGCATTAAGAATTATTCTGAACTTTGCTACACAGCTGATAGATCACAACTGCTAAAAAGAAAAACCTCTAAAAAAGTTCACAAACATGGAAATCTCGAATTTCTATGAATTTATAGCTTCTATATGCAACACCTATCTTTGCTACAGCCGTAGTACTGGGAGGAAAATAGCTGGGGGTAAGTCTGACATTTTCCACATGATGAGGTGTCCCTGCCCACGGCAGGGGGGTTGGAACTAGATGATCTTAAGGTCCTTTCCAACCCTAACTATTTTATGATTCTACAATTCCTGCTGATCTTCTACAGTGCCCTGATCTTGCATTAAGGCTGCCAAAGCTGCCTATATCCACTGCATCCAGTGCCTAGGAGGGTCCAGGGCTATGAGGGTCAGCTGAAGAGTCTCATCAAGACATCGTAAAAGGAAAACCCCAGACAGAATACTCACTGCACCTGCTGGTTTGTCTGAAATTAAAAATTAGAAAGCTAAAAATTCAGGGTCTGCATGAAATAATTTCTGACTGAAGGAAAAAAAAAAACAGATCAAAGCCCTTTTCTCAGTGAGAAGTCAGCACTTTCCACGAGGAATGAAATCCCAACCTGCTCTGCTCTCTACAGGAAGATATTTGCTAGGGCTGGCAATCGCAAGTGCAGCGGCCGGCTCCACCAGCGGGAAACAGAAAGGACTGTTTGTCCTTGCCGTGTCTCCAGGAGTTGTCCCTTCCTTTCCTCCTGGAAAGTCCCTTTCTTTCCAGGCGGCTGGGGGATCCAATTCAGCACAGTATTAAACCCACGCCTACCTTCACATTTAAATGTCTTAACGAAGAGGGATATACTGCTGAAAGGGAGAGTTGGCACCACAGTGGCTAGCATTTGTAGTTCTCTTTTAAACATTTAAACAAGCAATTTCCCTGGTATGATAAAGACGCCTCTTCTCAGAGACCACAGTTGAATGTCTGTGTCCTTTTTCAGTGCAAGGAGTACTAACACACTACCACAAGTGCCAGTGCACTTGTGCCAGTGCTAAGAGGATCTTTAAAATAACTGCTGCAGAGTCAAGTGTTCAGATGTTCTCTGTTTCGGAGTGCTCGGGCTGTCACTGTGCTCTATCACAGTCTTCATCTAACTCTGAAAGTTTAATCACCTTTATACAAGCTGTGAGATTTAACAGACTACTCTTTCAAATAATTACTCAAATAGAAAAACAAGTTGATGGTTTCCCTTGAACAGAAGCAGCACAAGGAAAAACACAAAACTAACGGATTTTTTAAGCAAAACTAAGTTAAGGTTATTTAAAAATAAAAGGACAAAAACCAAACCAAACCTAAAAAAAAAAAAAACAAAAAAAAAAACCCACACCAAATCGAATCATAGAAAATAATGATTTTTGTTCTTTTAGCAACTAAATTTTAGGGAGGGATGGGGAGGAGTGGGGTGTAGAGTCACTACTGAAGTTTTACACTATACTCCAATGAAAGCTGGTTAATTGGCCTGAATCTCCACATTAACAGGCACTAATCCTCTTGTCAGGGGACCTGCTTACAAGCTTCTCTCCCCAGTCATTGTAAAAGCAGTGACGGGAACAGAGATCTGTTATCTCAAAGCACTGTCCAGCCAACCTGGGATTATCTCTCATCTCCTAAACCTTAACAGTTCTGTATAAACGCAATTAAACTTCCAACATCAGATGAAGTCAGATAGAGCACAGTAGAAGTTCGAGCAGTTTGACATAGAAAGGCCTAACACAAGCTCCAATGTCACTGTTTGAAATGTCTGTTTGCTCCTAAAAACCAAGCATCAGATGGCATCAGCTGAGAGTCTCAGACTCAGAAAGAGTGCACTCATAAGGTATTAAAGAGCATCCTACATGTTATTTTCAGTTATTTTACAAGTGCTTGTATTTTATACATGCTAATGATACACTGCAATTTGGCTGAAATAATTATTACATTTAACACCCTTAAAGAAATTGACTATTGTCAAGAATTTGTGGATTGATCCTGTGTATAAAGCCTTTAATGCTCTCTTTTGTGCACGTGGAATTTCACTCTGCAGCAGAACTCAGCATAGCTGCAATGTTTTCTGCTACTGCTTGAACTCGTATCATGAGTGATGGAGCCACATCATGCCAGCAAACTAAAAACTGCAGTGTTTTTCTGGGATTTTTTTTTATCCTGGGTTAACTGTGAACAGCCCAGAACAGAGTTCAAGCTCATATCCCCAGAGCTATAGCAAGATGCCTTAATATGGTTTAATCATTACATCCTCTCTAAACTAAATGGCTGCATGACATTATTTAAAAAAGAAAGAAAGAAAAGCCATTGTGGTCTCCCCAGGGAATTGCTTGACACAAAGGTTTTGGAAGATGCCTAAATATAGACAGTTCTGGTGAGATCTGGGTCTCTGCAAGATAACAACTCTGCACTATTTTTGACCGTTTAACAAAGATGCTGGGAACACAATGGCTTCAAACAAACACTGCTTTAGCTCTCCTCAGCTACGGAAAATACAGAGGTGCTTACAGAATCATGGAATCATTTAGGTTAGAAAAGACCTTTAAGATCATCTAGTCCAACTGTTAACCTAATGCTTACAAGTCCACCACTAAACCATGTCCCTAAGTGCTGCATCCACACATCTTTTAAATACCTCTGCCTCTGAGAGACTCCCGTCATCATCACTGTAAAAAACTATCAATCCTCTACTAAGTAGTACATCAATCAAAATAGTGGCATGGAAATCATGATCCATTAAGTGCTTCACACTTGATTACCCATGACATTTTAGAGAGGGTCATACATTGATGAGTTGCTTCTCTTTTCTTTGCCCTTTGCTATCTGGAGCGCATGACCACTTTTTGTTCATTACTAATGCAAAGTTTAGCACAAAGCTTAATTCCAACAAGAGGAAGACAGCAGCTCAATTGTTTGTCCATTTCCCCTTAAATTTGCTCAAGCTGTATGTTTCTTCATTCTACAGAGATCACACCTTTCCAGAAAGTGTCAGATTATGGGTCCCATGCAGGGGCACTCTTGTTTAAACATGGCATTCGCTACCAAAGACATTCTGAAAATGGAAGACTCAAACCACCGGGATTTCACTAGATAGCTTTTTTCCTGATTCTGTCATACATGCAAAAGCCAGTCTGAAGATTTGCTCCTCATTGGGCTAATTTAGAAAACCTCAAAATACACAGGGAGGCATCTGGAAGCCATCATTCTACATTTGTTCTCTTTTACAGCATGGTGCCTCACAGTAAGGTGCAATCTTGTGGCCACAGGGGAGACTGAAACAGTCACCCAAGTGTAATTCCTGGCTGTGTCACAGAGGCAGAGGACCGCCTGCCTGACCTTCCTCTGGCATTCACAAGGCACAGTGTGTATCACAGTATTACCAGGAAAAAAATCACTCATTCCCTTTCAGCTCAGCTACCCTCACCCTCTGCTCAGTAACATCCAGCTCATCTCCTTAAGGATCACGGGAGATCCCCAGATGTGGATTACCCTTTCTCCCATGAGGTAATGGCAAGAAAGAAGGAGGGAGCAGCCAAAGAGAAAGACGGGCTGTTCTGTTGGACACCCTAAATTGAAAAGTAACTACACAGACACCCAGAGCATAAATACTTCAGTATCCTTGCCCCACTTTATCCACTTACCAAGTGGCAATAGAATTCACAATAGATATATCTAAAGCTGTTGTGAGGTTTAATTAAGCAACAAGTGCATATAGAGCACTTAGAGATCTCCAGATAACAAGGTACCTGTACAAGAGAGGAGGTGACTTCTTCTGATGAAACAAAATCTCATGGCAACAACCTGGCAAACCCAGCAGGGAATATCCAGGGCTCTCTCAGCTCTCCTTTTACAGCCTTGGTAGAGGAAACTTGGGGAGATTGTTTACACGTACTTTTGCATCACAGGCTTTGGCAGGATGTTTGGGGATGCAAAGAAATGCCTGGATAGGCTGAGCACTCAGAGCTGTGAAATACAGTCCCTATTTAAAAATCAAAGAGCTTGGAATCTGCTCCTGTCAACAAGCCTTTCAATAGAGAAGAATAATTTAGCAAGAATAGATGAAATCTCCCACCTTAGGGTGATCTGGGTGGCTGTGAGGAGAAATGTGTTTTGGCATATAGTTCCCACATTCTTTTGTTAAACTTCTGTTGTCTGGGAAAAAGCAGAGTGCCAGAAGCCCTTGCAGGTGAATACCTTGGCTGTTTCAAGCTCACTTGATTCAGAGTGATAGCATGTTTATCAAGATGTTTGGAAAGATATTAATGAGATCAGCAAATCCTTTCCATGTATAAATTATAAATCACCTTCAGCAATGCCATGTAAATTATCAAGTCAAGTGAGAACATGCTTATTTATCTGTGACAGTCTTTTATCACCAATAAATGAAAGCAAGAGAGGGAATTATCTGGGGAGAAGTGTATCATTCACAGCACTGAAGAACAATCTGTTAGGTCATGAGCGGAAACACCAGTGCAGCAACCCCTGTTACGCTGCCTATCACGACATCCTGAATGAGATGCCGGCAGTGGCACTGTGCCAGTCTAGGAGTAGGAAAGCAGCACACTTGCTGTCCAGGCTGCTGACCCTCTTCAGAATAGCTTCTACCACACTAGTGCATCAGCACTTGCTCTGCAAAGAGCAGATGTCTCCCCCAAGCCCACACTCAGTGTCTCTTCTCATCATCACACCTCCCTGCAGAGCAAAGTAAAGACACTGGATTTACAGAGTCTGGTCTGGGGAACCTGTTTTAGCAGCCCTAGCAAGCAAGAGGTTCAGAAAAAGAATAGCCAGAGAGATACCAGCTTTATGAGCAGCTGCTGTGAGTTCTGGAGAAGAATAGCAATTTCAGCTGGACTTTGTTTTCAAATCCTTTCCTATCCTGAATTCACAAGACACATCACACACTAATTCCTTTTAGCTGATGTGTGGCATCTTTACACCACAGCTCTGCCCATCCTGCTTTGAGGTCTAGATAACCCACAGATTTACAACACAGCTGCTACTCTAAAAGTACAGGATTTGGCCCGGTTGTGCAATGGCATATCAACTGGTAAAATTTGAAAGTAGGTTTGCTTATGGAGACAGTCATTTGATGAATGCTTTAAACCAAGCTTTCTTTAAGAGGTCTGCAGAAAGTCTCCTTCTGTATGATAAGGTACATAAAAAAATACATGACATTAAATAAAATGGGGAAAGGAACCGCAGAAACTGATGTTAGGCATGAGCAAAAATAGTTGTGATAGGTTTCTTCTCCCACACCTTAGCCTTTGTCAGGCAATGCCAGGGAGGCTTCTCAGCAGAGACACTAGTGAGCTGGTGGAAGTGATGAATTAGGAGAGGAGGTGGGAGGGGTTCTCTGGCTTACTCCAGGTAAAGCATCCAGAATATGAATCTCCTGATAACAGAGCAAAACTGCAGTGGCTGAAAGCTTACATGGTGGAAGTGCTTACTGCTCCTGTGGGAGATGGAACTCACACTCTGGGTGCTGCAGGAAGCATGCTAACCAAGGCATGAGATAATACAGCTTCAAGATAAGACCAGCTCTGGCATAAGGAACAAGCCCCCAGCTGACCCAATCACTAAAGCAAATGAGTCCTCACTCAAGTAGCTGGGTTAAAGCTAGGCAGTGCTGAGGAACAAGGGAAGGTTTTCTTTCCTCTCTCCACACAGGTCACTGGAGGCCCTTCCTATCCCTGGCAGGGCAGCGGATAAGTCGGCCCAGTGAGGCTTTGCCACATTGCCATGAGCCTGCTGCACCCCCGGCCACCAAAGCAGGTACCCAGAGGGCACAGGCAACAGGCTGGGACACAGGTCAGGACACAGCCCAGCCTTGCAGAGCCCTCACCCCAGCAGTGGTGAGGCACCAGAAGAAACGCTTCCGTTCAAATTCCTGCTGGATGTCGTACAGCTGCTAATTAGGAGAAAGTGACAAAACAAACACAGTTTTGCTCCTAATCTGGAAAAGTATCAGTCTCCAACAAAAGTATTGGCAAATAAAACTAACAGTGACATCCCATTTTGGCTCAGAGGACCTCATGGCTGGCATGATAAAGCTATTTATTTAAATATCTACATGATATGTAAATCAGTGCAAGATAATAAACAAAGAATTTAATTGTGGTAACCTTGGAGCTATTTAGAAATGGCCAAAAGCACCACTGACTTCAGTCCAGGCCACAAAAATTCATTCTAGCAAAGAAATCTGGCTGTAAGTCTCATCGAGGCTTCACATGCTGATGTGTGACTCATGTCCGCCCTGATCGCCCGCACTCCTCCTGATATGGTAAGTTATCTTATGAGTGCTCCTGTTATCTACTCTCACTAAACCATATCAAGACTTAATTTTGCCACAGCAATTAACAGAATACTATTAGCATCATCCAAATTGCATCTAAGATCATTTAGGAGAATGAGGTTTTAAAATACTGTTGACAAGGGGATGTGACACCAGTTAAACAAATATCCTTGGGTACACAAGACTATCTGTTTTCAGCACAGAATCTGAGGTAGAAACATTCCCCGTTTTCTCTCTGCCTTTGTCACTTACCAGTGGATTCATCCTCAGCTAGAGAAAACCACCCTGCAAAACTCGACTGCCTTCCTGGTGTTCTGTGACTGTCAAGTTTCACAGTAAGGCACCATGCAGCTATCGACAGATGACCATCAAGAGCAGTCTCAGCAGGTATCTACAGCCACCAAAGACTTCTCCTCTGAGCTCACCACACAGAAGGGCTACTTGCACTCCACCTTTATTCACCAAAACCAAGTTCACCGAGAATTTGTTAGGTTGCCCCAGCCAGAAGTGATTCAAAGACCACCATCTGCTTGAATTTCAAGCATTGTCACTTGATTACCAAAATCTTTATTAGCCTATCAGAAATACACAGCAGAACTTGTTCTTTTGAAAACTAATCCTCAGATCAGCATATTAGTTTTCCGTGCTACTTATTTGCAGTTACTTAGCTCTTTCTCTTGCCTGTATTCATTCATTAAGAAATATACACTCAGATAAACAAACACAAGATTTTTTAACAAACCAAACGCGAAATTTGTACATAAACGGAGCAGGAGGAAAAGTGCTGGCTGTAACAAATTAGTTGTGGCATATCAGGCTTATTTTCTAGATGCATTTTTCATTTGTGGAGGTGCAGCTGAACGGCGGCCACGAATGGGTCAGTAAATTTGCATTGTACCAGGCAGAGCCCAAATACTTGAGATGAGCAACCAATTGGGCAAGAGGGGATATGGTTATTTCACCATTTGCTCACATTCTGTGAATGTGCTGTTTAGTTTTTGAGTTCCCATCATGGGGCATAAACAATTTTTTGAAAGGCCTTTATGAACCCCATTTGTCAACATTAAGTTGACAAATGAGGTTCTGACATTGCAATTGCTTAGCAACTTTATTTTGTTCAGCTGCACGGCAGTTTTAGAGGAATACAGGGCTTGAACACTTAAGAAGAGCAAATTCTAGACCTAAATTAGATGTCCCCTACCCAGATTGCCTTAAAACAACAAGGAAAGAAGGAAAGTCATTTGTACATTGGAACAGTTATCCTGGACTCACACATGGCCTTAAATACTAGCTCCCGAGGACCCTCTGCTGAAAGCTTCCCAGGTCCATGGAAGTGAAACAGGAGCCTCGATGCTGGAGGTATATCCTGCACTGCCACTACAGCCAGCCCCAGTGAGAGCCTATGGGCTGGGGATACCCAGCTGAGCTCCCTCCCTGCTGCACATGGGTTCCTCGGACAGGGACTGAGGAAGCCCAGTCTGGAAGACAGAGCTGCTGCCCTGGTATATTAAAAAGTTTCCCAGAACTCCTGTTAAGACGCAGCCTCGGTATTCAAATACTGCAATAGTTACCTGAACATTCACGGGGCTGCACTGACTCATGAGCCAACTGCACTCAAAATTCTGCAACTCGGGATTTAACGCTGCCTCAGAGCTCCTTCACCTTGTTACACACACAGAGTCCATGAGAAGAATCATTTGCAATTCAAAGCACTCACAGAGTCAAGGTCAGATTTCTTTCAGTTTCAAGAATTCTTCCTATGTGCAGTGTCTAAAATACTGATACCAACAGATTGATTTTTTAGCAACTACCTCAAGAAAGCCAAGATGAAGGCTATCATTATTTCAGCTTCTTGAGGGGGACTTCCCTGTCAGTGTGCATTAGTGACTTGTTAAACAAAATGTTTTGCAGTAAATCACATGGAAACGTGAACTCAGCAAATGCCAGAGGCAATGACAGGCGGATATAAATGACAATTAGAAAGGTGTGTCCGGATGCTTGAGGTATGAGCCACGATAAAGTGCTTGTGAAACTTCACCTGCCCAGATTGGGACAGAGGTTGTGGCCTTCAGAGAGGAAAAAAAAAATCAGATGTGCTAATTAAAAAGAAAACTAAATGTCTGAACAGACATCCAAATATTCCAACCTCAGCAGGGAACAGAACCTACAGATTGTGGGAATTAGTCTGAATCAGACCTCACTAAATGGTCACAGCAAGCTTGGAGAAAGACAGTACAAGCCAATGGTTACTTAGCTGCAAGAAGACAGAATTCTTTTCACATAATCATTCATTTGCACTGACAGGCTTCTAAAATGGATTTAGCAGATCTCTGTTCACCTTCTCTGAGCTGATTTTGGCTTTTTACAAAATATATGAAGCTGATAACAATCCTTGCAAATTTTGAGAAAGAAAAGCAGACAAACATATACTTTAGCTGATTAAATGTTTAACATCTATTGCTATCACTGGCAGCTAGAGATGACTAACAAAGAACATGAAATCATATTAGTGCATTCAGTAAACCTTCAGAAAATGCTACTTTTCACAGTCAAAAATAGCATACCTTACCAGCCCAGATTTCATCAGCCCATTCTGTCAGCAGTAAAAGCTGTTTCTAGGCCACAGCATTTTCCATTAATGCAATCTGATTTGCCACTGCATTTTCAGAAAGCTAAGGTGAATGTGAGATACTAAGAGAGGGCAGTGGGTAATCCAGAAATGAAACTCCTCATGTAGGGCAAGGTCAAAGAACAGCTGCCTATGGAAAACCCCACACAGAGAGATTTGCATACCCCGTTCTAGCTCTGTATTCTCAGAAGCTTTGTACCAGGGATATTTTAAATAAACAGTAATATACTTCTCAACAAATGATTCAAAAGCATGGAGATAATGACTTCTCATGTGGCTTTATTACTGACTGCACTTACAAATACATCACCTGAGTTGTTTTATTTCCCACATTTGTTGATCGTCAAGAAGTTCTGATTATTACTCACATTGTTCTGAGAATATTGTTTCTAGTAACAGAGAGTAGAAAACAAGCCAAAATAAAACACAATGCTATTTATACAGCTACTATGTAACAGTTACTTAAGATAAAATCCTGCTTCCATGTTTCTAAGAACTGTGGTACTATTTAGAAGTAGTGGTGAAAAAGCTGCTGGTGGTTTTAGATAGAGAAAACTATCATTCATAAGCTACCGGTGAACTAGACAAAAATTAACAAGCTCCATAAAGCAATTAAAATCCAAAGTGTAAAGTAGATGTAATGACTCAACAGCCTGATCACTACTCTCATAAAACCAGCCTAATAACACACAGTCTGAGTCTCCTCGCATTGACATCAACATAAATTTAAGTAGCAAATTGAAATCCTCATCATTAGTGGAGTTTCACTGACGTAAAAGTTGCAAGGCAGGAGAAGCAAACCCAAGGTCTGTGCACTGAGAAGACTCACAAGAAACCAACTTTGTGCACTGCACTAAATGTCCATGTGGTTACATTAGGTGTCACTTTATGGGCCAGAGGCCAGCTATCAGCAGTTTGCTGCATGAGCTGCACACTGTGTGTTGTTTGGTCAAAATGTCACTCTCTAAAGACAATTAAATGGGCACTACCACTCGCACCTTAGAATCAAAGCACATCCTTCCTGGCAATGAAAAGAGCCTGGAATGGTAATCCAAATATTCTCCAGTTGGTTTATAAGAAAACCCAACACACACACACACAACCCCAACCCCAGACCGCAGAGGAAAAGAACAGCACATAAGCTCACAGTTTTTACATTTTTAAACCTGTCTCATTACTGGGAGGACAGCCCTCCTCCCTCCATCCCCCTTCTGTACTGGCAACAGTAATAGCTTACAACTTGTATGCGATTCAGACTTAAAAGTTCATTCTCATTCTAGACTTTTAGCCACCTGAAAAGTTTTAAAGATGTTGTAAGACTCAAGACAATAAAACAACTGTCCTTGGTCTCCCAGATAACAAGCAAGGCCTTTTTTTAGTGTTTAAAATAATCAATATGCATTCCATGCATATTTAAAGACATCTTTGTATTGTTTCTTTGTAAAGACAACTTTGGGTCTCACAAAAGAGGCTGTTCATGGTCCTTGGTAATGCACAGTATATTAATTGGGCAATACCTCACAGTTATTTTGGAATGCTAATTCGGACAGGCCATGGCTCTCACTGCACTGACTGGTCACTTGCTGCCCCTCTAGAGGGGTGACAGTGAATTAGGAACACAGCAGCATGCTTGCGAGGTGAATTTCAAATATGCCCGGGTAACACAGCACTGTTTAGTAGTGCCCCTGAACCACAAAATCTGGTGGGTTGCTATTTAACAACCTAGTTTATGTGCCAGATGTCACTGATAGCTTGAGATCAGCTTTTAACTTGGGATGGAGGAAGAGAGTTCAAAAATTAACTAGATACTTCCTGCCAACATCCATCACCAAGCCCTGCCAGGAATGAAGCAGCTATTATTCATTGCTTATGCAGCTCATATCAAAGTTAGCCCTCAAACTCATGATATTAAAGAGTCTATGCTACATAGTAATTTGGGACACCACCTGCCTTCAGAAAATGCAAGCCGGATGCTTAAGCAAATAGAGCAATCCATGAATCAGAAACTTCCACAGCTTGGGTTTGTACAGAGGAGCTCAAAGCAGCCAAGGATTTGCATGAACGCCACTGCACCCTTCCCTCCCACCCCCCTGAGGCTGTGCCTTCAGCAGTGCCTGGAGGGAGGCTGAGGAGGGAAAGTTGAGCATGGCTCAAGCACCACCTTGCAGTACGAGCAACTGAAGGAAGCTGAGTGGAGCGGCACCCCTCTGAAGTTGCAGGTTTCTCAAGGAGCCCAAAGCTCCATGATTAAATGCGGCAGCCTCAGGCTTCTTATGTGTGATCATTGGCACTGGATTCTCAGGACCATAAACCCCCAACTGAAGCCGTCTACCTCCTTCATTACTCTTTGCACTGCAGATGCTGACTCAGAGAGGCCCCAGGGAGCTTTAGGCAGAAGATGCTTTGTGGGAAGAGGCTTCTATATCCACTCTTTAGCAAAGCCTGGTCCATAATTCCCTTCCCTTCAGTATTTTCCAGACCAGGAACAGCGTTAGTCAAATACCTTTGCTATCCTTAACAGTTTAAGTACCTCAATTTGCCTAGCTTATTTTGTCCCAGTACAGCCAGCGGCTACATAATATGGCTTGCAACATTACCTCCCCTCATATATTCACCCTTAAGTTCTTTTCTCTTTCTCAAAATGAAATTTTGTTAAATCACCACAAATAAATTCAGAGACCCAGAAAGACACTTCTTTCCTTTAAATGCTTTCCATTGACAACACACAAGTATTTTTCATGACTTATGTTTTTGAGTTTGAGTGTCAGTCTACAAAAGCCCACTTTCAGCTTTTCATTATTTATGTGCTGCTTCTTACACAAGTAGACGCACAGAAATTCAGAAGCAGCTCCCAACCAATGGAAGCTAACACCCCATTGGGCCGCAAGCTCCCTGCTTGCATGGCACTTGCCGGGCAGTTGAATGCCACCTCCACAGCTCAGCCAAGGGCTTCCAGCACTGGAACCTCTGCTCCGCTGACACATCTTTTCTCACCACTCAGCACTGTCACCGACCCCAGCCCTTATTTCCTGCCACTCCCTCCCTGCTGCAATGACATTCCCAGCAAAAGATTTAAATAACAGCCTGGGGTACAAAAAGAGTGACTAATTCTTTACATTTCCAGTCATACAGTGACCTCCTAACAGGCAACGGCACTGACGAGCCCTTCCTGCAACACTCTGTTTAGCAGACATTTTTCTGTGGAAAGGTGTTCCTAATCATATCTTAGAGCAATTAGAAACCCAAATTATTTTTCCCTTTCTCCTCCCAGTGACTGGATGGCTATGCCCTTGAAGTAAAGCCAAGCCAGCCACCATGCAGCAAGGCAGGTAAAGCCAGGGAGGGTGGAAACAGGAAGGGATGAAGGACCCCAGCACAAGTCCCCAGAGGACACAACTTCACCTAAACCTTCTGGGATTCAGGAGGATTGCCCTGCAAATGAGGACGTGGGGTCCTCAGAAATGACTGGGTCAGAAAAAGATAGAACTAAACAGAGAAGCAAGACAGACTGATTTTTAAACAGGGTAGAGCATCCCAGGGGTCAAAAAAAGCGACAACTTTGGATGTCAATATGCTGTCCCTGTAAGTGCTCGATGGTTTTCAGGCAGGGTTAAATGAAGAAGTAATAGGGGACAAAGCACCTTCACCCCCCTCACATGATAAGAGTGAGGTCCTAATATCAGGTAAACAGGGTAACTGTAAACTTGTCATATTTTATTGCTGTATTTTATTGCCTTGGTATTGTAGAGTAACACATTGACTCCCATGAGCACAGTAGTCTTTATGACTTAAGAAACTGTAAAATGTTAATACTAAAATCAGTAGGATCTCTCAGCTAAAAAACACACTTCCAGTTTATTAAAAACTAAAACCCTGTGATTTTCTAGCACTCACATAATTCAAAGGAATAATCCTTCTCCAGCACTTCACTAAGCTAGCAAACAAAAACGAGTGTTGTAGGTTGAAGTTACTCTTTGATCTGGTAAATAAACCCACAGTGAATTCAAGTTCAATTACCATATTTAAATTTATGACATCTACAGTGCTGTAACAAGTTGGTGACAAATGCCAGTTTCATATAGAAAACATGCATTAACACGCACAAGCTACAAAAAAGAAAAATCAATTGGTTCTATACAGATGTATTAAAACGTACTTTGGCAGTTTTATACAACCTTTCATGTGTATTTATCAATGCATTTGATTGCAGTTCGAGTTAGAACAAGCAACCTACTATTACAAAGAAATTTCTAGTTCGGTATACTGAAAAGTAAAATTTGCTTTACTGATATTTGTGTGTGTACTTACATGCATATTCACAAATGCAGTCATTGTTACTGCTGAAGTTTCATTTGCATGCAAAATACCTCTGGTGCAAATTACCAATAACATAAGGGAGCCCATGAAATGTTAAAGACTTCAAAGGATGAGAGAAAAAGTATTTGCATTTTGGGCCTGATCCAAAGCACATTAAAGTCAAGGGGAGTCTTTCCATTGGCCGCAACAGATGTTCTGACTTGAGGAAGTTTTGATGCAAGCTATTGACATAAGAGTAGGCCAGCAAGACCACAAAATCTACTTTCTGAAGAAACAAAAAGTTAACTTTGCTGAAAGTTGATTTACTGCTTTTCGTCATGGCAGTTGTCTCTCAGCTTCTCCTGGGACAGTCTCTGCTGCCTCTCTCACCGCCTGCAACTCATGTTTCTGTTTGATACCGCACGTTCATTACAGTTTTTACACCTACACATTCTTCTCGTTGATGGCTTTTAAGTTCTTTCTCACTCTGCAGATACTTAACTTTGTAACAGTGTTACTTAATTCGAAAGTGACTTATGAGACAAGAACCTATACAGGACAACATAAAAACTTCCAAAAACATATTCTGATAGATCACTACCTATAAAGCATACAGATATCAACTGCTTTCAGTCTTTGAAAAACTGCAAGTGGTTCTCATAACAGAAGTAAACTGCTAGCTGCTCTCATCTCTTTGAGAGCACCAGCTTAATACTGCTTCAGCAATCTCTGTCCTTTTTCATCAATATTTTAGTGCAATTTTTCATCTGGCCTAAACAAAATAATACTTTCCTCACCAAGGCGGAAAAAACCTGTTCACATAAAGGATAGGAAGCACAATGTGGTAAAAGCAAACAAGTGATTGGACTTGCAACAGTGCAGGTACCAAGGAGAGGAAAAACAAGTTTATTTAAATAAGCTTGAATAATTTATTCCTTTTGCAAAGGAACATTTTTCCCGGCATGACCCAAAAAGACATGAGCTAGTAAAAGGAGCATTTTCCTAGCACAAGCACCATTAACAAATGCCATACCTATTCTATATGTGTCACTAGTAAGCAAAAATCAAACCCACTGCAATGGGGGGAGAACATACTAGGACACAGTGTACATTTTTCTTCCTCTCTATACTTCAAAGTCATAAGCACGCCTCATATTTCACAGTAAAAGGTTTTATTTCTTGGTTCCCACAGCTCAGGTAATGATATCGTAACTCAGAGGCGGTACAAGGCTCGCTATAGCTCTGACCTCGTAAACAATTTTAATATCCCTTCTCCGCATCCCAGCAGATATAGGCCTGCACCTGAGCAGCCAACATCTTCTCAGTAGGTACTTGGTTATTCAACTTGTGTGAGCACATGCACTGTGCATTAAAACCAACCTGGATGCAAAGAGAAGGTTTCTGCCTGCATGAGGGAGGCCATCTTTCAACGAGCTGAGATAAATTTGCCAAATATCCGAGTTGCGTGGGAGAGAATGTGAAACTGAGCCAAAACACAGCACAGACTCACAAAGCAAAGCGCACAGCACTGCATCTGTTACACACATCTATGCTGGGCTTCTTGAAGTGTTACAGGCAGTGTGTTGTTTTGGAGTGATGAAAGCAGTGATGATACTACTGCAAACAGGGGCAGAGAAAGGACCCAGGCAGGAGCAGCACTTCTGCTCATCTTTCCAGGCAGAGCTCCTTGTGGCTGCTCCACAGCATCCCTGCCATACCATATTGTGACCACAGGCTCAGATAAGGGGGGGACACTAAGGTCAGTAAAATGAAGCTACCAACCTCATATGCAGAGCCACAGTCATTTGAAAAAGCCAGGGCCTGTTCAGTAGCGCTCTGGCTCAACAGTAGGCTGGAACAAACTGGCAGAGGGGTATCCAACATACAGAAAGAAGGCTCTGGTTAGCTGAAACTAGCTAGTTAGTTAACTGGAAAACTGAAATGCATGGCGAGACCTCTTCAGCTGAGAAAGTTTCTCTTGGGGGAACACAATCAAGTGCCTATTTCTAGGTCAGGCCTTGAGAGCTACCTTTCAGCTGTAAGATGATGGGGATCCCACAGCAACTGTGCAAGAGCATTTACCACAGGAGATGAGGCTGGAGGCAACCCCAGTTAGTCTATTCCCCTGTCCCACAGGAGGATAACCTGTACTTAAACCCTGGTACTAAGTGTCTGTCTAACCTACTGTGAAAATCATCCAATGCAGAGATTCCCCCACATCCCTGGCCAATCTGCACTAGCAGTACAGATCTTTGTGATTATGGCTCATCTCCCCACATACTCCCTGTGTCCAGTCTAACCTTCTCTCTTTGCAATTTAAGACAATTATTTGCTGCCTTGTAACCAGCTCCATCTTCACAACCAACTGCTACACACCTGTGGTGAAAGAGGAAAGGTGACAGACTTCTCAAGACATTGTCATCTCTAAGCAAATCCAAACTTTGAACTCCTTCAAATGAGATGGACAGCAAGTGATAATATAGGCAGAAGGGATGCCTTAGTCTCTTAAGCTTGCATGAGGGCTACAAATCGATCAGTCAAGGTCTGGACTAGGTAAAAAGACACTGTGTAGTATTTCAATTATTTCCTTCTGGAATAAGGCCAAAAATGCACTAGTTGATGTGAATAGGCAAAACAGAACCCACTACTCTGAAAAATCTCTTCAAGAAACAAATAGCAAAGTGCTCTCAAAGAAAATTTATCTCCCCTTATCATGTGTACTTATTTGCTATCAAATGTCTGCTTGCAAGATTCATGATGCTGAGCTCAGGGCAATAAACAATTTACTCTGAGGAATCACATACGGACAATAACAATATAGGAATTACAAGCTAATACAGGAAGAAGGGGCAGGTCAGATCAGCACTAGGGTATCCTCATAGTATCTCTATAGAGCATCAGTAATGCTTAATAAAATTAATTTTATATCAGGGTTCTGTTTCTTCAGGTTTTCACTGAAAAAAAAAAAAAAAAAAAAAGAAGACACCTTTTTATTGTTGTTTTGGTTTTTTGTTATCTGGAAGAGGCCGGGGCTTATTCTCCAATGAAAGTCATGAGGTCTGATTTTCTACTTGTTTGGCCCAACTCATCCATAGCCTCACAACCATGGCCGATTCTGTACAGAGAAGTTGTCAATCAGGGCAGTGGCATCAACTAGGTCCAAGTCTCGAGAGACTGGGTAAAAAGCTCCTCAGAAACATAAAAGAGCCTTTTTCTGGTATCTGCCAACACTGTGGCAAGGGAAAGGAGAAGCCTTCACCTTTTTCGTCATAAAAAGTTCTAAATAAGTTGCCACAGTATCATATTTCCATATTTGCTTCAAATTTTTTTTATAATGGGCAAATTCTGCCCTCCACTATACTTTAACACCCTCCACTGACTTTGTTCAATCAACATCGGTATATTTGACCTAACTGAATTTTAAGACCAATCAGGGTTCTTGCACTCAGGAAACTTTTTTTCTTTGCCCTACTTACAAATCCCCGTGACACAATACTTCTAACATATTGCAAATTTCTGAAGAGTTATTCCTTCCAAAAAACTATCTTCCCTGTTATTCAGCTGGGCTGAAGGGCAGTTTACCATCATTTATGACAGAGGCGCAGAGACAAGTGAATAGCAATTACTCAGCATTTGTTAAAACAACAGCCTCACCTTTAATAATTGCACAGTCACATTTCTTTACGCAGGGTCAAGCAGAACCCCGGAAGGGAGACTTGCTGATTGACACAAATATGTTTGTATTTCAAAGGGCAAACTACAAAGTCAAATAAAAGGCAGTGTTTGCACAAGAGTTAACTTAGCCATTTGGCATTCTCAAAGAGCTCAACAATCCCATGGAAAAACGCCTCTCCTTTGCTCTGCTACAGTACATCTTTAACCCAAACCTTAATATAGGTGTACAGAGAGGTCAGAGTACCATGGCCCCTGAAGAGGGGAGGTGCACAGCCCCAAGAAGGAAGAGTTTTAGTGACCTTTAAAGCAGCAGAGCAATATGGTGGGCAAAGCTCCTTCCTCCCGGTACACCCACAGTGAGCTAGGGAGCTGATGAAACTTCAGCGCAAGTTAGAACTAAAGGGATCCTCTGCATGGACAGACAAACCAATGTATAACCAAGCAGGAAAGAGGAAAGACCTCCTCTGACACACTTTGACAGCCCAGTTCCAGTTTGCCTTGAATTAAAAGGACCAGCTCTGCACAGTCACTGTTCCAGTGCAACCTAACAGGAAGGAAATGTGACAATAAGGCCACATGCTGCTTTTGGGACTGCACCATTCCTGTTAAGACAAGGGCAGTTCCCTGCAGTGCTGCATCAGACCCATGGCACATATCCTTCAGCCTCCACCAGAGCCAGTGCTGATCTTTTGTTATGGACAAGGTCTGCTCCTCTGTGGACCCCTCTTTCACAATCTGTGGCCATGCTGCTTTCTACTACCACTCCATGCTCTACAGAAGGTGACTGTAGGTTGTTCTCCTTTCTCTCACAAATTAAAGTTCTCTGTCTATCCTAAAGCTATAAATGGGTGCCCACAACCCTTTGAGCTCACTTTCCCAAGCTATTGGGTGTGCTGAATTCAAGGTTACCAAGTACATTAATTTGGGGTACATTAAAACTGGGTACTGAATGCATGTGTTCAAAGAGCCACAAAGAACTTGAAGGTGAATCAACTAAATGGATAAAGGATCTGCACATGGGTAGATGCAGCCAAAAAGGATGGAAATAGTTTTGTGGGTGATTAGCAACACACCTTAAGTTATACACCCTGACTTCACCTCTTTATGTGGGGATGAAAGTAATCTAGAAAAAGGCCTTTGAACCTCAAAGCATTTCAAAACTGTACAGTATCAGTTGTGCCTATATGCATTCATGTGTACCTAGCACCCACTGAAGTGGTGTGTCCCACCTGAATTACTGGATCCGGTATTTTAATCTTCTGTGGATTTTCAGAAGCGGCCCAAATTTGGGTCGGCCTGACAGAACCGTGTCGGGGATTAGCACAGGAGGACAGTTTCTAATGTGCTGTTGGAATGACTTCAGCAATGAACTGCAAAAAAAGTTACTTCGCATTAAGTGTAACTATTGCTACTCTGAGATTAAATATTACCTGGAAATTACTCTCATTAACTGCAGAGTCCTTGATTAATGAGTAGGTGGAGTGTGTATAGGGACCTGGTCCTGATTTCAGCTGTCGTATTAGCTCCACCCTGGACACTTCTGATCACCACAAAAATAAATGAGGAAATCCAAGAACTAATTATGAGTGCACAAAATGTGTCAACTTAATAACTGTGTTATGGTACTTCAGAGATTAAGAGGAGGTTGGCAGATGCACAACGTGCAAACATCGAAGCCACTAAAAAGAAACAGCAACAGAATTCAGCTATCTTCTAACATCTCTAGTATGAAGACCACAGGAAGCCTCTCCAGAAATAGTCCCTATTTCAGAATACCTGCAGTGCAATTTTGACAACTACAATCTTTTGTTCATTGTTTTAACACTGATGGGCACAAGGGTAACCTTCAGTGCTCATTCCCCTCCCAGGGCACAGACCTTGAGCACTGCCCAAAGGCCCCAAGGAACAGGAGTTCAGCAAGCCCAGGCCATGGGAGAGCATCTCATCTGGAGCTCCTGGAGGATGCCACCACAGGCTTGAAGGTACATAGGCTTGGGCTGCAGACCATGCACTCGGGAAACCAGAACCACCTTTTTCAGTTTGTCAGCAAACACAGATGTATCTAAGCATCTCCTGCTATGCTTACCCAGCAGCCACTGCCCCCAAGCATTTCTATGAAACAGTAGGGACTACCCACACATGCTTTTTAATTTGTGTTTACTTGTCTCTTGAAAAAGCCCAAAGAAGCCTATTATACACACCAGCTAAGCACAAAACTGAATACTCCAGCATCTGAAGAGGAGTCCAGGCAACTTGTGCCCTACAATTGATCTCCTATTTCTCCCTACACTTTCCTTCTAATCCTCTATATAATTACATGAGTTGCCTGATCTTCCCCAAGATATCAATTCCCCCAAATCCATTTTCAAGTTGCCATCCTTGAAAGAGCCTGGGCACTGGATCAAACCTTCTCAGCTTGATATAACCCACGCTGCTATCGATGCCTCCCCTGAAACGTGCTGGGTGCAGCTGGCCAGACCCTGAGCAAGGGTTGCCCTGGCCCAGCCTTGGAGGAGAACAAGCAGGGAGAAGGTATTGATCTGGTCCTTTTAACATGCTAATTTGCCCAGTGGCTGCTTCACTCATTGCCAAGCTGGACACTTCAAAAGGAAACTGTTTTCAAAGCAGCAGTGTGTTTTTCAACTGCAGAAAACACTTAAAACTGAAAACAAATGAATTCAAGTTCACAGAAGTGCTGGTTGGTATCCTTCAGCTCTGCAGACAGATGTTTGATGTATGGAAAGACAGACTTGTTAATTAATGCTATTAAAATGTGGCCTGGCAAAATGCCCCTGGGAGTTAAAATAAGAAAATCCACTCCCTTTAAGTATACACTTTAATGTAGATAGCCTGTATTAGTATCAAAAAAATTCAGTCATAACCTCTTAAAGGGCTCCCCTGACTTCCCTCACCGCCACTTTTCAGAAGTAAAATGTAGTTAAAACTAAATTTCTGTAATTTAATTTCTATAATGCAGCATCAACACTGGAGAGCATTTTGGCCTTTCTTAGCATGGATAATGAGGAAAATAAAGGCGATTGTTCAATCTCTTCAGACCACTCAAAATGCACAGCAAAGGCCAGACAAAGCCCTCGGTGTGACAGAGACATTATTAACATATTTTGGAAAGCAGCAGCATTACTGACTTAATGCCTTTGCTACCAACACAGGGCCTTGCAATCACAGGCTAAATACAATGTAAGGAATGGATACAATGACAGGATTTAACTAATGGCTGGTGGAAGTACTAAAATATATTACATACAGAAGATCTCCAGACAGAACACTGTTTAGCATCCCTGTTTGTGGCACACATCATGCTTCTAGAGACGGGCTGTGAAAATCAGAAGCTCTCTCCAAGCTGAGGGAGATAATGAGTTGTAGCTCTGACCCACAGCATATCACCCCATTTTCAAAGATTAAAGAGCTGAAAACTTGAATTTCCCTTCAAGTATATGACTATTTCCAAGACTAAGTCAGCCTTGGTTAGCAAACAAGAGCAGCTGACCCCAAATGAAGAGCAAGCCTCAGCCACCAAGCCCAGCCTCCTTCTCTGGACCTCAGCCACGACTCCTCAGTCCAAGCCCCAGGTGCACCTGCAGCATCACCGACCCCCCTTCATGCTCACCTACTTCCACAGGAAGGAATTTGGGATGCTCCTGACCTCTAACCCTGGGCCACAAGAAACAAAAAGCCCATTTGAAGCTGTGGGAGAGTGTAGGCAAAGGGAGGGAGCCAAATATCAACCTGACATTGGCTCTAGAGCAGGCAGCATCACCGGAGCAAACTCAGTCATAGGAATAGGACATGAAGAGATAACACCAGAAAATATGAGCAAAATGGAACTCGTTTCCTTGCCACTAAATTGTTAGCTTTATGGGACTTCATGCTGAATGGTATGAAAAAAAAACAATTTGCTTTGAAGCGCATTAGTCTAACATACTAATTATTGTTTACATTGCCATTTGCCTTCTATTAAGAATTGAATAATTACCCAGTGCTCCATAGTTTAAAAATACAAGCAAACAGGATTATCTGGGTAATTAAGACTCTCTACTGCAGCTTTGTACTGTGGCTGTACAATGTATTCCCATATAACAAGCAGAAGCTATACCTATTGATTGCCCTAGTTCAAATGATGCCTTAAGGAGTTCCAGCATGCAAGATGGATAACTCACTAGAGAAGGGTGACCAATACCTTGAAAAGCATGGAGGGGGGGAGAAGCTATTCTTAGAGCTAGGACACTAGCATGAACCTTTGGTCTTTTCCCAGTCACACAGAATAATAGAATCAATCATAGAATCGTTAGGGTTGGAAAGAACCTTAAGTTCATCAAGTACCAACCCCCCTGCCATGGGCAGGGACACCACACACTAAACCATGTCACCCACAACTCCATCCAGCCTGGCCTTGAACACTGCCAGGGATGGAGCATTTACAGCTTCCTTGTGTGTGCCTCTGAGAAAGTCACCTGGCCTTCCTCCCTTGGTCCTCCAGCCACTTCAGCACAGAAGAACATCCCTCTTCCCGTTCAAGAGTACCACCTTGGCCCAGCCTGCCAAAGCCACAGCGCTTCTGCAGCCTGTGCGGTGCTGCACCAGGCCGCCAATAAATTTTCTGTTTCTGAGCACTCCTCTTTCAGTGTGTTTGTATAGATGAACTTGGTTTTACAGATTGCTTTAGTGAGATTTAAACCCACCCATCTAAGAAAATGTAAACCAGCAAACTGAGTTTTCTCTAGATATCCGTAACTAAATGTGCCAAAGCAAATACCAGCTGTGCAGGATAGCTTTTTTCCCTTCTTTCCCCCCTCCCCAAACCTTAATAGCCCATCCGTATTGTACTTTTAACAGCAGGACCACCCCTTCTGGGTGACTATTAGGACAAAAGCAAAGTTCTTGCACGTCCCTTTGTTGTTTTAGAGAGCTGTTCCTCCATTTAATTACACCACCAGGTTTCACACTGTGAAGTTTACTACCCCTGTGAAATTACCTTCAAGTTAAACACTAATTGGACATCCAAAAAAAACAAACCTCTCTCACAACCTTGTTTTTCCTTCTGGTTTCTTATAGGATGTAGCCCCAACACAATCAGGGTCCCAATGTCATACCACTGATTTACAAAGACACAAAATGAAAAACAGTACTTGAAAGAAATATAGTACATTCATGCAACATGTGTTCTAACTTATATCAATAAACCTTTCAACAAATCCATTCTGAACAAGCCTGTGTTTTGGGAGCATTTAATGAGCCTCAGCTTTATTCCAAGCCAAAGGCAATTTTAAGTAAAGTTGAAATAAAGAAAAGTTAAAAAGAAAAGAAAGCCACTAAAACCAAAAATAAAATAAAATATGGGTTCTTGTGTAATGGTGATGCTTAAGAAAGCAGAACTTTTCTCACAGATTATTTTCTTTCAATAAATAAAGACAGCAGTTCATTTGTGAATGTTTACTCAAGTGCTACCAGCCTCTTTCCCCTTCCACACCAAAGTAAAACCATGGACCAAGTCCACTTCTGTGGCCAGGCCAGCAAAGCGCAGGACACACCAGCAGGGCTGAACAGGCCCTTGACTCAACACACAGAAAATGTTGTAAATTGTCATGCTTTTTCATGCACGTGTGTGCGTGCACACTCATCACACAGGGGAGTTCCCAGCTCCTGAAACAGGTCATCCCGCCAGTGGAGGATGTAGCTACAGGAGGGCTTCGTGGTCATCTGAACATCTGGAGATGACACCCAAGGGCCTGCAGCCTCATCAGGCACAAGAAAAGGTACTCCCTGCACCTCCAGCCATTGCTTCACAACAGTGGTCAGGGTTTCAGAGCATAGCACTTTGCCACACACCAGCGTGAAGTGAGCAAGCAGGCTGCAGAGACAGGGTGACAATCATAGTCGAGAGGAGACCTTGAGACATGAGGAGCCCACTGTGCAGATACTACACTATGTCTTAAACAAAGAGATCAAAAATATCAAAACAGAATCCATTTGCATAAAATCCAAATCTTTGAGCTCTGCATAAACAGAAGGAGATTTTGGCTGGCGTTTCCAAAGGAAGCTCTTATCTCCTTTGTGAAATGGGGAAATGGGTGTGCTACTTTGCATGCGGGTGTATACAAAAGATGTAAATGAGGAATATGCTGCATGCAAAAGGCAAAGCAGCCAACAGCTGCCAATCCCCATTCACAGGGAGAAAGTGCTTCCTTAGTCTCAGGAAGGAAGAAGAGAAGAGAACCAACATATCTGCTTCCCAGGGAGGTGAAGCAGGCTCTGAATATTCATAAAATGGACATTTAGTCATGGGAGTGTTAATTGTGTCTGATTCACAAAACTGTGTGACCTAACCTGCTCCTTGCAACGTATCAAAAGGATACAGCATAACAGAATGAAACCAGATAAGATACTTATCTCACAAGTTTGGGGGGCTTTTTGATGCAGTCTCAAGAGACTGAAGTGTACCGCTGAGCATTTCTTTAATGACTTCTCATAACTGCAATAAAGACCAAGTTCAGTGGAGTACATTATTAGACAGGTAATAACACTCATTCAGCCGAGATGTAAATACTGAAGTCATCACACACAAGATGAGTTGTCTGGAAAGTTTTGTTTTGCCCCCTTGAAACAAAGCAACCAAACAAGCCACACACAAAAACCAGAAGGTGGTCTATATGCCCCACAAAAGTCCACCCAGACATGCCATGAAATGCGTACCACCACAGCAGCTCATCTGGCTTTGATTCCAAGAACTGTGCTTTTTAGTAGTAACATGCAGAATAAGGACCAGATATTGCTCCCCTGTGCACCAGCAGAAATTTTGTCAGAATTCAGAAGGAAGCAATCACAGCCTTTCTCCAAGGGATACATGAAGGGACAATTGCTCGGCAACTGTAGCTTGACTTCCGAGAGGCCCAGGGAGGAGAAAAGCAATACAAAGCCTGCAATAACATTTAAACAGAGATTTTGAAACACACTGGGTGGTACAAAAATCACAGAGGGAGCAACCCTTGGAAGATCTATTGAGCTACATGAGAACATAACAAAACCAAATCACTCCTTCAGCAGAGAACCAACTAAATTTGGTTCAGACAGACTGTGTTTCAGTATCTCTCCCATGCTCTCCCTGGTAGCTTCCGTCTTCTCAGCTCCTTTTAAAACGTAACATGTTGAGTCTGTGCATTTATTTTTCCCCTGCCAAAAATCATCAACCTGAAAAAAAATCCTTCTGAAATCTCAATTCTGTGCTGTCTTAGTCACCCTTCTGATTACCCTTTAGTGCAGCCAGACTGTTCATCAGTGTTACGCTGATGAAAAAGTTGTCTCCGACTAAAACAGGAAAGTACATACAAATTACTTCACTTCCCCACCCTTACAAAACCCACCAGCCAAAATTCTTATCACAGAAAGGAAAAAAATATAATTACACTGTACCCTTCTGATGTACATTGAACTGCTGCTCTCAGTGATCACAGCCACTCTTCAAAGCCTCTGAGATAAAAAGAATCTTATCATTCAAATTATTACTTCTTAGGGATGCTCTTATCAAAGTTTGAAGGAAAATTCTAAAAACAGCAGTGATACAAAACCAGGACTGAGCCATATTTTAAATGACACTGGATTTTCTGCCAATTGGCCAATTCACAACTCAAAAAAGCAAGTGTAGATGAAGACAAAGCTGTTGGCTCTCATAACCTTTACAATATCACAGTAAAAATCTCAACTGTCTCACATATTTATACTAAATGGCAGGTCTAAAATTGAGATTTGTAATTTCACAGCATCAAAATCGTCACAGATGGCTACAGTCTATTGCTTCTTTAATCTGTCTTCCTTCCTGCTTGTTTCCCCCCTCCTTCTCCTAGTTAAAAAGATACGTGTTTTATCAAAAAGAAATCATAGCTAAATCCAAACCACATTATGTCAATATGTAACAAAACAATTTACATAACAATGATGCATAAAAGAGAATTTTAAAACTACTTTGTCTCAACTTTGCCCCAAAGCACTAATTACCTCAGCCTTGAGATGTGCCACTAGCTGGGGAGGGACAATATTCCACATCTATACTCTCCTAAAATGACAGCCATTGACAGAGGAAATTTGGGAAAGAATAAATAGCAATAAGAAAAAAAGCAATCGCAAGTTGCTGGATTTTTAACATCCAGTACCCAGCTACAAATTCAGCTATGAGGAAAGAATCAGTGCTCATCTAATGATTCTACAGATTGGGACCAATTTTTCCTAACCTCTCCTGTGACATACCTGTGAATCTTCCCAAATAAATACAGATTAAATACTTGGCTCCTTTCCCTTCCTGACCTGAGTTTCTGCATACACACACACACGCACGCTCAGTAAGACAATCATTATCAATTAAGTCAGCTGGAAAAAATAGCAATCAGAGGAAGGAGATTTCTCTCATCATATTCCCACACCTTCATACCACCAACTTGATTTTTCACAAACCCTGTTCAAGGTCAGAAAGTCATTAGCTCCCACTGCAGGAACCACTTTAGATGTGAAGTGTCTTCCCATTATGCTTCCCACACACATCAGAAATTAAGCAAAAGCCACTCAAGGAAAATGATTATTTAAGAATCAGAAGGTTAAGCGAACTTGAAGCAGCTTTTAGGGTAACACAAGTGTCAGCTGGTCCATCCCAGGGCTGTGCAGCAAGGGCAAGCCCGGGGAGAGGGCAGAAGTCCTGCACCTCCCCTGGATCTCCCAACAACTGCAAAGCCCCAGTCCACTGCCCTAAAGTATTTCTGCCCACTGAGCTTTTGTCAAACATTCAAGATCTTAATCAATCCAAACTCTGACCCTAGGATCACAGGGGAAGACGGATGAGGAAATGGCCAACCTCTGACCTTCCCTTGTATTTGTCCTGCCACAGTCAACCTACTGAAAAACAACTGAGGTGGAACCTGCTCACCAGCTCCAGTCCCAGCCTGCCACTCTTGCAGACTTTTCCAAACTCAAAGTCTCTCCCCCCGTCCCCAATCCTCTGAACCAAAACCGCAGGAATCCTCCTCACTTCATCCTCCTCCCCTCCAGAAACCTGCCAGAGCAGAACATTTGCTGAACTATGAAGCTGAGGGGGGAAAGAAAAGGGGAAGGCTCATTCAGCAGTGTCAAAGATCAAACTGCTTTAGCAGCCTCACTGGAAACCAGAGAGAGAGCTGCATAGTTCTGGTAAACTTCATGAATTCATGAAGAGGAGCTTCCCTCAAAACTGTTCTGGCTGGAGAATGGCAAATGTGAGAAAAGGAAACCACAAATAACCGCTGATGAAATGTGTTTAGTGCTTTCAAATTACGCACTGGCTCGAATCCTCTCAAAATGACTAGTACAAGCCAACGTCACTCTGGAAAGCCCAAGAAACAGAACATTTCTATCTCCTTCGTAAGTATTGCATCACCTGATCTTCATTATACTTAGAAAACATGAGAATTAAGTTTCCTAGGCCCAAACAGCCTTGCAGCTGAGAGCTGGTAGGTGAGCTGACATCCACCACAAACGGCTAGTTCAACACCACAAAAATAGGTTAACAAAAAGCATCCCACTACGAACACTGCCCACCTGCAAAAACCTCAGGAGATTTCCCCTGGTTAGGCAATTAACTCATCATGCCTGGGCCACTGACGCCAAGAAATGAGAGATCTGTGTCAGTCAGAGTGACCCAGTACTGACCTGGTGGGCTTCTAGGAGAAGGTGGAATAATCTCCATGCAATAAAGATGCTCCCCGCTACTCCTTCACTTCCCTCCTCTCTCAACTCAGGCTGTAAGTTAACTTCTTGTAATCTCTTTCGATTCTCCATGTAGCAAACTGCGTGGCTGATTTACGGCCTAAACCACGACAGTTCTTTTTGGCGCCCAACGTGGGGCATGAAGGGTTGAGATAACGACAGGATTAATAGCCACTCGTCACAATGCTGATTTATTGGCTCTGGAAGTTGTTGCTCTTGATT